>LUCW03000366.1:122500-129297 GCA_001586965.3 Sphaeroforma sirkka | reverse complement strand
AATATACACATATATACACAAATACACAAACAAAAATGTGTAGAAAATATAGCCCCACACGTGTGAATTTTACAAACTACAAGTGTCCGAAAAAAGTCTGTGCACATATATTGTAGTGGCCTCGTCTACTTATGGATATTTCTGCAGCCATAAGAGACATACTGTCGTCGCCGAGTCATTTTTTTGCCGAAAGTAACGAGACCAGTTTGAAAATTCTCCCAGAAAGAAACTGCATAGTTCCCGAGAGTAGCATAGCTATCCTACATTACGCTACACAGCTATCAAAGACGTAGGCACTCGCGTATACCTATTCAATACTTTAATCTAGCAACCAGAGCAATAGAGTATATAACATCTTCCGTAGATATCTGCACCAGGCATAGTCGCGTTTTGAAACGAAGTGAACGAATAATAAATACGTATTCGTCTTCACACATAAATATGATTTCATTTCTGTCCACTTCATTAAATTCATAAGTTACTTATAGGCCCACACTTGGTGTATAACATATAGCATGCAGTTATACGTTCCCCAGTTCATTCGCCTTACTTGCATTATTTTCATCCCAGACTGAATGCCCGACGCTCAACAAATGATACTATATGCAAAAGAGACGAGAGATTCGTCACACGGAGAATCTGTCTGCAATGCACCAGAGGAAGTCATAGTCACGTACTGGTTTTTCCATCAGTTCGTCAGAAGTTCTGTTCGTTAGTTTTACTGGCACCCTCTCTAGCCCGCGACTTAAGTCGAGCTCATGATTTCCACACATCTCCAAATAAGCTCAGACTTCACCTTTGTTTTGAGAATCTAAAAATTATAAGGTCGGACATCTTCCTCTGGACTAGCTCTACTATACTTGCCTGCAGTATGAACTTTAAGCTATACTTGCCAGTTTATTTATATTTATATGTTGCCAAACAGCAGACGTCAAGTTGCAATAACTTGTGCAGTACATAATTATTTACATATGGGGTGATTAAGTGTCTGATAAACTCCGTACTATTTTGTTTGGATGTTTGATGTACCGAACTTTATTCTACCCCACGGACAGCGCACAAAGCATCTGTAAACTATATCGAAAATAAATCATTTGGATTCTCGGGACATCGGTATGCCGGCAGCCGAAGTGCGTTCCTTGTTGAGTTTAAAATAGAACGATATTGCTCGTCACAAGACAATGAAGTAAACACTAGATAGCTCTAAAGTAAATCAAAGCATGCGATCGGAGCTAAAGATATCCTGCGCCTTGCAGGCTTGCGGACGATCTCAAATTGATATTTCTCATTCTGAAACCATGTCCCTCTGAAGTATGAAGTCTGGAGTCTGGACCCAGGACTGAGTCTGGATACGTATGTATATTTTTTATATACATTTAAGAAATAGACTGTATTGCGTGTAGTGCCGTGTACACCAGTCTCATTCAAAGACTATGTAAATATGTACATAAAATATCATAATTCTCTAGTACATAGAGGATCATGAACTATAAATCGTTTAATATTCTTGTGCGGTGCCAACATACGTGTGATGTGAAATATAGCGTTAAAAACAATATATTGAAAGTGAGACTGTAAGTCGGGAAACTTGAACTTGAAGCCTGAAGCCTTAAAGGGCTAAAACTGTAAGGCTGAAGGTGACGCATATGTATTGAACATCATAGCCTAGTGCCTACTACTACATATCAATAAATAGCACAACGAGAGACTTGAAGAGAGTACATATATATTTATGTACATAACTACATATGCATATTTTTATATCCTTTAAAAAAAATCCACAATCAGTTGCGATTTGATTGGGAATGCTTGTTTACGTACATTGTAAAAAAAAAAAATGGCTTAAAAATAATCACAACATAAAATGTAAATAGAAATCAACAAGTTGTGTCGTAAATTCATTCTTGTGTGACAGAAAAGTCAAACTGAATTCTGAATAAGAAAGTAGAAACAGCCTCAAACAGGGTATTCAAATACAACACTACAAGTTATAAAAGTAAATATTGTAAACCTCCAAGCAACAGCAATATATGATATCTGATTCGGTTAATGGTAATCTCTAGCGATCTATCAGTTTACTAATTCAAATTTCAAGCATTCGCTATTTCAATCATATTTTACACAAAGCCAATCATAGTCGAGAAAATAAAAATACATTACTCTAGAAAAAAGTGGTTACCAGGTACCATAATTTCATACAAACACTGTCAAGTGTCAATTCTGGGTCAAGATTGTCATCATCAGTGGCCCATGGGTATGATATTTTTTTGAAAAATAGTAGCTTGTCTACACACCCAACGAGTCACATTAAATACCGTTAAGTAACATCGAATGATTGCCAGTATCTCTGGCAAAATAAAGTGTGGTACATACTGGTTGCAACCCTACAGCCTACGCATTGATGCAGATGTTGTGGATGACCGTTATAAAATCAGCTGCAATGACATGAGTGATGGTGTCACCATCCGTTCGCTGTTGTTTTAATAATGTCTTGTAAAATGTGTAGCAACGTTCCATATCCCACACGAGAAAAGTATAATGCACAAAAAACTCAATTGACGTCGTCCCAAAATACATAAGGCAGTGAATCAATCAAATATAACACAATCAACATACGTTCAGGAACATATACATATGCCAACACGTGTGAACCTAAGTTGTTATTGTTCATATTTCTTTGTCCACGGCATTAAGTGCTGATTAGAAGCCTATCCATATAACACAAAAATGACAGCAAATGCAGTAACACGGTTGCAAGCACGTACTGGAGTACCTACCAGATTGACATCGGCGATATCTAAAAAAGCATCGCCGCTGAAGCATGACAGATACCCGCAACAGGCACGGTTACCACCTAGTCAGCAAATCATAAAAACCAAATCCATAGTATACCCTGCACAACAACAGCAGAAGGAATTAAATGTCACAACTGAAGCGAATAGTCATCCACAGTGCACACCGATATATAATAGGCAAGCTGGCAGACAAAAGCCACGGCAATCGCCACAGCAGCATGACAGTATAAGACAAAGTGTATTGGAGCCTTCTGACCGAGCAGTACATACAGAAGCTAGTGCAAGCATTTCTGGTATCGGCACGTTAGCATCTCCGTGCCCGGAAAAACGATTCAATTGGTGGATCAACGAAAAAAATACAGTACACGCCAAAGCTAAATTGGCAGAAAGCTTTGTACAACTGCAGGGAAACTTTTCTTACGCTCGCGAGGATGGGCTGAAGAAGTTAAAGCACGCGCTGAGTGAACCAACGGAGGTGAGTAGGAAAATATTGGCATTGCAAGACATAGACACTTACAATATAGTGAAACACTTGCACGTTTCAATATTTGAAAGGTGCGAGAATAGTAGAGGACTTGAGCACAAGAATTGTAGAGTGAGTGTGGCAGAGTTAGTTCTCTCCTTGAAGTTGTTGGAAGGCGCTGTATTACTACACCCTGAGTCGAGAGAATATGTAAATATAGAGCTCATGGCACGCTTTATCAAAGGGAAAGAGTCCTTGCCTGGAGCCGCAAACGCACACCTGCACAAGCATGGTCTGGCTGTGCTGGTTGCGACCCTGATCAACTGCACACTTAGTCAATTTAAGCGCTTTCAAGCGGAAGCCGGAATTGATAGTGTAGCCACCAGTGTGGGATACACAGGTCAAATGGAGAGAGATATACGTCTGCATGCGTGGGAGTTGATAACGATCATGAACAACGAGCAATCGGATCTCAACACGCGCATAGCGATGCGGAGGGTACTGGAGAAGCGATTTGGGAGATCCATGCTAGAGAGCGCGGTGCGTAATGTACAATTCTACACATAACAAAGACGTAACCATAATTAAATTAAGAATGCGATATTGTGACACATGCAGCCCCTGGCAGCTATATTAAATCGAGCTAAATATAAAGCAGTCTAACGTTAGAATTGTTCAAATATCAAACTCCGCTCTTCTAATATAGAGATATTATGATTTGATTGTTAAAATCACAGACATCACGGACATCACGAAGTCGATGTTCGTGATGTCCCAAATGTATGCACGTGAATAGTAAAACGAGATGTGTATATACCGTACACAGTATTTGCTGCGTCTAGTAGTGATTCTTAGGCGCTTAAGTTGAAGAACAGTGTGCAAAAGAATAGAACATCGTGCAGTAGTACATCGCGGGCTTTTTCTCTTCCCATCAGGTTTCATGCTCTTCAAGGGACACGCCCAAAACTCCTAAACATTGACAAAAGCGCCCAATATTTTTATTGTCCGCCTTTCTATCCCAACCATTGACGAAAGCGCCCAATGTTTTTATTGTCCGCTTTTCTACGATTACTGGTTTGCTTTCAGTGATTGAACCTTATTGTCGGGATTTGTTAGTAGCTCAGAGAATTCCTTGATCATCTCTACTCCACGCACCTCGTGGGTCAGCAGAGGTAATTTGGTGCTGCATTGTATGAGGTATGTGGTGCATGCACTTGAGTACAGACACGAATATAAAAGACGTATTGTTCATGTCTCAAACAAATTCAAATGGTGTGTGGGCTTCATCAATGCGGCATCAAAAGTCTACTAACAATACTGAAAACCGCTGCATATTGATCAAAATAATTAGAACTACAAAAATTCGAAGGTACACGAAGCGTGCAAGAACGACACTGGCGTAGCGACAGAGCTGAAAAACGAGACGCCTTGATTTTTTGATTTGAGTTTAGATTATGCCCGGGTGGCAGCGAGAAACGGCATAATCAAAATCAGAGACTCATTCGGGTTTCGATACGGGAAGGGCATGTCGAAGACAGCAGGTTGACACACAAATAAGAATGCACTCAACACTAAATTATATAATGCATCAGTCTCTCACAAATGGAAGCCCAATTTGTAATAGATACAGGACTTACACATTAAAGTCCTCGTAAAGATCGTCGATTTGCGACAGATACTTTTGCTGTATCAACACGCGTGACTTACAAAGTCCACAGCTTGACTCTAAACAACGTAAAGTAGTTATTTAGATTAGGGTACGAATCTTTAGTAGTGGGTTTCACAGTTTGATATAAAAACCGATGGGATGGGACAGGTTGCGGCGGAAATTGCTAAGGGATCAAGAAGCGTGGCGTTAGAAAAACCAATGCTGAGTGCCACAAACGAAAACAGCATAGAAAAGTTTGCAATTGTGTTACTTTTCGTACTGTAATTCCGGGGTCCATTAATTTGAACAGCACGAGGGATGCACAAGCGGTGTGCACGCGCCTGTGCACATCGTAAACAATCAAGATTACGAGGTGGGCTCAGCTAAAGGGCGCGTAAATGCTTGAAATAAGCAGCTTACAGACCATTCAGAGAGTGCGAGGGCCAATTGAGGGGGGTAGGAAACACGTCTCTGTGTTGCCTCAATACAGAAAGAATGAAGGATTGCTGTCCATAAACTCTGCGCATGCGGATGTACATATATGAGTATAGCATTCGCAAAAAGAAACTTACTTTCATCGGGCATAACCAGCTGGTTTACTATGACGTTGTGTGTATCTATTTCGAATTTTGTTAGTTCTTGTACCAGTCGCTCCGTTTCGTAAAGTGACAGGAACTCGGCGATACATACACACACGAACGTGGTGCTCTCAGGGTCCTGAGATAAAAATTAGTGATCATTAATCGCACGAGTACATGTTAAAAATGAATTGGTTTGTGGCCAGCGCTGAACTTGTTATGATGCTGGCTGCAAGTACCACTTGGAATAAACTACATGGCAAAACAGTCAGAATACTTTGTTCAGATATCCTGACTTTTCAGTAAAAAACGACTGCTTGTGATAAAGCGTTCATACTCGTAATTCATACAATACATTTAGTTTACCCCATAGTTTTAATACCAATAACTGTCAATTCGTATCAATTTGAAACTACTTTCCTCAGCATCTATAATTCGTCGGCTCAAGCACGAGATCCGCAAACACGAGCATAGTGCGTTAAAGAAATACGCAAGACTCAAAAGGGTTATGAACGGCAAAATAGACCGTACAAAAATACAGCACACCTACCTTACGAAACACAAACCTGCATGCTTATGTATACTACAGTGAAATTCACAGATATTCTTCCAAAAAAATCCCTTTGAAAACAGAAGTTTGTCAGCTAGTGTACTAAGCTGGCATCCCATGAAGTGTTAAACTTATAATTGACGTGAGACTCGATAAAGTCATATGATATTCTAAATTACTATGTAACACTGCCATACCTGGAACTGACGGATGACTTCGTCGATGACTTCTTTTGTGCTGTTCAATTGTTCGGTAATGGCGGCATCGTCGAATGCAGGCGCTCCCATTAGACTACTCATCTGTGACGTGTACATGAGGGTGTATGAAAGCTCGCTATCAGCGTAGTTTGCAAGATAACACATATGCGATAATATTAAAGGATTCAGGGCAAAAGCATAAAAGTGATGGTAGAGACACGCACCTGAGTCAGCATGCCACCGAATTTCTCCTTAAGATCCATGATCTTGGCCAAGCCTTTTTCCAGAATGCTTGGGAATTGAAGCAACCGCAGGGTGTGCCCCGTAGGGGCGGTATCAAATACTATACACGAGTATTCCATCGACTGAACAAGCCTGCGCGAGTTGTGCGATTAGAGTCCAGTGAGCGTAACAAAGAAGTATGCTAATAAAAACTTACGGTAACACACTAGAAAAAGTCGCTCCATTAGCAACTCAGTAATGCTCCTCATAGCCATGTTGGTGGTGTTCACACCCTTTTAATTGAGACTTTCTACGTACTCATTCCAATGTCGAGCCCCTGTACG
>LUCW03000366.1:100000-120000 GCA_001586965.3 Sphaeroforma sirkka | reverse complement strand
TTTTTTTTCTCGTGTATCTGTTCTACATATTTATGTAAATACATATTTTAGGAGTGGCTATAAGGTATGTATTCCCACAGTCAATATGAGTCATAGCCTCCTCTAGCTAGTAGGAGGCTATGACAGTGCATATTGCCCGCTAAAAAATATGTCACCAGAAGCTGTCACCAACTCGCCATGTCAGTACTAGGTTGTAATAAAACGACACGCTTGCGGTATAAATAAAATAATTACAAGTGTACCATATTATTAAATAAAATAAATACAAGTGTACATAACTACATAGGTATGTAGTTTACTCTTTTTTAAATTATTGGATGCGTAACGATGTATTGTGAATTGAATATAATAATCTATGCGGATTGAACTTTCTTAGTTCGCTCAGCTGGCTCTCGGCCTTCTCCCCTGGCAATGTTGCTTGTGAATTTCTTCTGTGAATCGTAGTTTTTTTTCTACGATGAGTAAGTTCCAATTTCGATGCAGCTTCCTACAAATTGGATAATTAACAAGCCTTAATGCATTTTTTTTTGCATTTTAAAGGATATATACTGCCAGATCAGCTAGTGATGCTAACATGAGAAGCTACGGAGACACATACCTATGTTTAGTAAACTCGATGTGTACGAAATTGTACTCGAAAACAAAAAAGGATCCACATTTATATAATTAGAATCGATTATTCGAACTATACTTGTGCAAACTGTTAAATCTTTACTAGGCAGAACAGACTGAATGGTGTAGTGTATTTAGCCACCGACATAGAACGCGATATACTCCATGGGCTGAATAGTTCCACTGATGTCCGGTAGTTGCTAACAACAGTATTGGGGTCTTGATTGTAGGTACACCGATGGCCCTGTAGTTGCCAACGTCAGTGTTGGGTCCTAGGATGTAGGTGCACAGGTGGTCGGGTAGTTGGTAATAACAGTGCTGGGGTCTTAAATATAAAAGTATTGCGCCTTCAAATCCATGCAACCACCCAGATCCACTTCTCATATACTTAGACATAGTTAACTGTGCATGCACGATGAAATACCATATAGGAATGCAACACTGCAGAACACTTTCCATCTATTTTTGGTTGGAAGCATACATCATATCACCTAAAAATATTGAGTTAGTGAATATTATGAGTGTGTGATTCACTGCAAATGAACCTTTCGAGAAAAATTGGATGAGAAGCATGCTGTAGTACGACGAGACACACGTTTCCGTGGTATTGCCTAAGCACATGGCACGTGGTGTTGTATCGTTGTAACTCGGGCTGTGCTATTAGGCTAGAGCTTCCAGACTGAGGCTACAATTATCGTGCCTTTTTTTTATCTAAAATTATCGTGGCTTGCTAGTAGCCTGCAAGGAATGAATATGTATCGCAGTTTCGCAGAAGTGGAGGTCAAATATCAAAATAGGTCAAAACTCAAATGCACAGGTTCATTTAAGGCTTACGAGTTTATTTTTTTTTAAATCGATACTTGCCCCAATATGCTCAATTTACACTGAGATACCTCCGCTCGAACGTCGAGTCGTAGTAGCTGTACCCTTTGTATTACAAATCGGGGCTGCGGGGTCGCTATATAAAACTTTCCACCGATAGTATACAAAACAACAGAAGTTTCCGATAGATGAGTGCAGTGAATCACGGTCGGGTTTGCACGTCACCTGTCTTCTGTTGTTGAATACATATATATATACTTTTCACTCACAATCGCATTGTTGTTAGCATCCTACGGAGCCAGCCACACACTGTACTAGAGCTTTGTTGTCAGGCAACTTCCTTGGGTGTGGACAACAATAATGTCGATTTGTGTGAAATATAAAACTATCGGTGGAATTTGGATGTACTGCGCACTCTCTCATTAGCAACACGGCGATACTAAGCAAGAGTAGCCGTGCTAAAACAACATCTTACAAAGTATATTGGTATAAGATAACGCAGTAGATGCCAAATCTAGTTAAATCGTCTGAGAGCCTCAAACGATCGCGACAGAATGGCGGGAGGGGTACCCACTCGTCGGACGTCCTTGGGTCTTGGCGACATGTTTCGGTTAATCTCAGATGATAGGGCGCCATCCATAAGCGTCAGACTCAAGGTTCCTTTAGTCTTGTCCAGTTTGCGCATGATATCCTTGTCACTCTTGCCCATAACAGACTTGCCATTCACCTCTACAATGCCAAGACCCGTGGGTACGCGGTGTCGAGTTGCCGGCGAATCAGGCGCGGTCCTGGTGACCTGCGATGGTCAAGACAACAAAGTAAAAATGCAGTAGTGTTAGAATTTTATTTCTTATATTAGGAACAGTATCTTATATGATGGATAAACTGATATACATATAAAATTCCGATGAATATGGACAATACGATATATGCGAAGAGCACCTACCAAGCCACCATCGTAACTAATGCCAATTCTCTCTCTCTCGTGGCCTCTCTCTATGGTCAGCGATTGTGTGGGACCATCACGGATGGTTATTTTTACGGCCCCGGACGCTGCGAGTAAGTTTGACACGGCTTCGGGTGGATATCCGATATCTATCGTCACACCATTAACCTATTGTATTGAATTACCAGGCTACAATGTCAGTCGTGGGTTTTCGCATGTATAGAAAGCCCGAGAATGCAGCTATATACCGCTGAAATGGCTATCGGAGTACAAACGTCATATTCACAATTGTATTGTGCTGCATACCTCGAGAATTTCGTCGCCAACAAAGAGACCTGCACGTTCGGCTCGAGACTTAGGTTTAACAGTCACAACATGGATGCGATCTTCTACCCATTGAAGAGTTACGCCATTGATCTCTTCACTTGGTTGGTCATCCTGAACAGCACTATAGGTATAGGTTCTTGTCAGTGACGAGCCTATTAATTGACATAATTGTCTCCGAAACCTATGAATTTAAGTGGGGACCCTGATTCCTAATTGTTGACAAGTATACTGTCCTCATTACGACTGTATATGTAAAGTTGGCCCACATGTACTAGAAGGTCAATCATTTTCGCACATGCATTTTGAGTCATGACGCTCACTACATACAGTCAAGGTTGAAGTATTCACTCGGAAACTGTGGAACAAACAGCAACCAGGAAGCTCGCGTAAATGTGGTATGCAATTACGTTGCGCGATGTAGTACGCGAATTCTAAAAGAATATTTGATATATATATATATATATATATATATATATATATAGGTTATATATATATATGATATATGTATATACATATATATATATATATGTATGGATGACACATATTTCCATATTTACATATTTACATATATATATATATATATAATATATAATATATATAATATATATATATATATAATATATATATATATATATATAATATATATATATATATATATATATATATATATATATATATTATATATGTATATATATATGTGTACATATTATATATGTATATATATACATATATATAATATATAATATATATATATATATATGTAATATAATATGGCATAATAACTAATATGTATGTACATGTATATATGTATATGTAATAATATAATATGTAAATATATATATATGTATTGATATAATATATGATATGTATAACATACATTGCAATCAAACCACACTGATGAATAATATAATATAATGATTGCATGTATTATATGTATATAATGTATGTATATGCATAATGTACATGTGATGGACATGATCTATATTGCCAATATATTGTATGTGTAATATTATTATTAATAATAATAATAATATATGCACATATGTACATGCTATGTGTGGCGCACATGCTGTGTATGTAATATCATACATAATATATATAACAATACACACAATAATAATACACATGATATTATGTGTTGCATGTGTATGCACAATAATATATAAATACATACAATATATATATTAAATGGTAATATATATATGAATACAAATGTATAATAACATATGTATATATATATATTATATTATTATATTATTGTATGTATATATATAATATATATATATATATGTATTAATATTATACATATTATATATATATTGTTGCATGTATGTGTATGCATGTATGTACGTACAGTAATACGCATTATATATATTATATATATATTATATATATATACAATGTTTATATTTATATTTATATATATATATATATATATATATATATATATATATATATATATATATATATATATATATATATATATATATATATATATATGTTATATTAAATATATATATTGGCACATTTGTACAATTGTATGTATACAGAGTAGTGAGTACACTTATTTTTGTCCAGAGCAAAGTGAATATTTGTATGTATACTGATATTTTAGTACAAATCTGAGCCGTAATTTGACCTTAAGTCTAACAAAACGTGCTACACAGTTGTTGTAGTCTATTTACGCAGTGTTGCACTATACTTGGCGAGAGTTGAAACACACCTCAACTCTAGCTCCCTGACGAAAAGTTTGATCGCTTCTTCATCTTCACTAAAGGGTCCTGTGAAGCTGCTCAGACTGCTGCTGTAGCTGCAAACACTGCTGCTGAGATTGCTATAACCTGCACCGACACCGCTGCCAGCCGGTAGTGATGTACCTCGCTTGAACGCCATATTTCTATGTGTACTTTTTGTCTTGTTGATTGAGAGATTAAGTGAGAAGTATTTGTGGCGCTGACTGTGGCTTACCAAGATGCTCTTTAAAATTCAACAGAATATAAGCTCTACGCACTGTTCTAATAAATGTGATGTTTTTTCTCGGAAAAGCAGTAGTGCCACTTCAAAATGCAGAGACCAGTATATTTAACGAAGAATTCTTAGCCGTCTCATACGCTGTTCACAGGCGTACTTACCTGAAATTTGCCTATTTTCATCTCTATTAGAACACAACTGAGCTACTTTATGATAGCTACTCATTTTTTATGTCAGTAACTCCTCCACAGTGTTGCACTGTTGCTGGCTAAAATTATAACACTTATTGAAGGCATGGTTGAATTGGTTGGTCACGTATCTGGGCGCGGATCCAGCAAATTCGATACCCGTTTCCTAGAGGACGCTAGGAGAAGTGAAAACAGGCCAAAAGCATTGGAGGGAGATAACTAAAACCTAAATAGAAAGTAATCATAGTGTTTTAATTGGAAGCCAGCTTTACACATTTTAGAGCAGTTTGTCTCTCTGCATAGTGATTCACTAAAATCTAAAATCTAAATGTAATTTTGAAGCCAGCTCGCTGCTATTTTCATTCCAAAAGATTGCTGTCAGCAATTACCATTGCGCGACCAATAATCTTTGCGTTCATTATCTGACCAGATCAGTACCGAACGTTATATAGAATTTCTATTATTAGGAATATTTTTAGTCTCTTTTCTCTCTCGCTACTAGGTATTGTATTTTAATATAAAAAATAGAGTAGTAGACACTACTAGACGGTCATGACTTTTCACTTTCACAGGTAGTTTTCTGTTTTCAGCCTTTCAGGCTTTCAGCCGGTATTTTGTTTTTTTTTGTTTCTTGTTTTTTTTTGGAAATTAGTTTGATTGGTTGAAAAAATTCTGGACGTAATTTCATTCATACGGAATCCAGTTTTGAAAAGGAAAATGCCGGAGTACTTATTTTTATATATATAAAAACCTAAAGATAAATGTACGAGATAATGAGAACATTTATATATATATATATATAAATACTTCTGAAATCTGTATGTTCCCAGCTCTCCCTACAATATGTAAATATATAAATATATCAAAGAGAGACCTAAAACTAAAAGCAATGATATTTATGGTGTGTATGTCATATGTATTTATTTTGTAAATATACATTGTGAGCGACTGGGCGTGTGACTGTGACCGTGTGACGCCACAGTCACAGCCTCACAGGGGCATAAATAAAAAGTTTGGTGTTCTTATTTAGAAAATAAATACCCAAGAAGAGGAGAGTTTTGAAGGATAAGTGGTTCGCTTCTCATTTGGGAGAATGCCTTCTCCATAGTTCCATTCTACTAATGAATGTTATTCGCTGAGGCGTCGGAGAAATATCATTTACATATGCGTCCCTCGAAGCAACTCAGGTGAAATCAACAGGGAACAACTAGAGGGGAGTTTCAAGATGATAGACGCTGCCGATATGAACCTAGAAAGCTCGTCAGAAAGTTGCGTAGAAGGCAAAATCTCGAGCGGCTGCTTCTATTTGCGTCCCTTTCGGACAAGCGATAAAGATATCATCAATGGCCTGTTCTCAAACGCACATGAGCAAACCATACGTACTCTAACTAATAAATATGCAATAGACTGCATCAGTGCGATGCTTAATAGCAAAAGAGCCGAGGCGTTTCCGAGTAGCAATGCGATCAATCCCATATCGAAATCGAGAACATATACGATTGTTGCTTGTCGACGCATCAAGAATGATCATAAAGTTAGTCCCCGGTCATCCATCGTGACCTACGACGATGAAAATAACATAGAGCGCTCTGGTGATGGGATAGATGTACACATACAAGACGTGGATACCAGCGAAGATCTGATTGCTGGAGCGGTGTCTTATGTGTGTGAGGTCAATCGCACCCATGGTCGACTGGAATCATTATGTGTGGCACCTGAGTGCCAGAGACAAGGGATTGCACGGATGCTTATTCAAGGTGTGATATCGTTAGCCAGAAGACTACTCACGGAGGGTACTGCAGGCACAAGCAACGTTCCCGCCCGTGGTATTCTAAAATTAGGCACACCGCATGACAATGTCGTCGCACAACACTTATATGAGGCTTTCGGCTTTCGGCAGGCAGGAACTGATGCACTGGGTGCTGATGACGAGAAAGCTAAAAGTTTCCATTTGAAGTTGTA
Organism: Sphaeroforma sirkka; assembly: GCA_001586965.3. Taxonomy (NCBI): domain Eukaryota; class Ichthyosporea; order Ichthyophonida; genus Sphaeroforma; species Sphaeroforma sirkka. The sequence goes on along the minus strand of LUCW03000366.1, from coordinate 113,172 downwards.
TGAGTTGGAGTTGGTGCCCTGACTATCACTTTTAAGTTGCCATGATTAGATATAGTAGTTTGATATACGCAGTGCGATACGGATGGTAATGTATGTAGAAGTATTTCTTTATTTTTTTACCGATGCCACAGTGCTATTGAGTACTTATTTTGCGGTGTAATTGTGTCGCACTTCGAGCACATTCTAGATTATATCAAATAAATAGCGCGCCACAGCTATTGCAGCGATTTTTATATGCAAGGTATATAATGTGGTATATCTATATATATATATATATATATATATGTATATATATATATATATGTGTGTGTGTACACGTATAGCGTTAGTGCGTTTGGTATTTGACAGCATGCAATCATGTAGCATTCACAACTCACCATCGTCCATTCACAGTTCACCATTCGGCATTCGCGTTGCATTTTAGGAAATCAGAGGGTTGTGTCTTAGATCTACTATCAGTGGCTCATGTGCAGTTCGTTTGTATGCATTTTATGGCTAGTTTATAGCCTAAGTCTCCCAAAAAAGAATATATATATATATATATATATGTATTTATTAATATATATATATGTATATATATATATATATATATATATATATATATATATATATATATATATATATATATTATTATACATCATATTATGTATATCATTATATATATACATATATATATATATATATACATATATATATGTATATATATATATTATATATTATATATATATATATAATATATGTATAATATATTATAATATATTATATATATAACATATATACATATTACATATATATATACATTATTACATACATACGTACGTACGTAATGAATATGTATGAATATGTATTGATATATGATATTATTACATACATACTATTATCTGCCAGCACAGATTGCAAGCATATGGCATACATACGTCCTGTGCGCAAAGCATCCAGATTACGCAAATATATACATATTATATTATTATTATACATAATTACATAATATTGATGATTGATGATGACATGAGCGTATGTATGTATATATGTAATGTATAGTATATATGTATTATATATTATTATATATTATTCATGTATATATTATTATACATGTATTATATTATTACATATTATATGTGCATAATGTATGTATGTATGGATATGCATATGAACACATAATATTATATGGCATATATATATTATATAGCAATATTATGTTATATTACATGATGATGATGACATGATGACGTACGTGCGTGCGCGTGTGCGCGTAATGTGCATACGCATTACATATTGATATAAATATAAACGATATAAAATAACAATATGTATGATTATATATGAACATTATTATTATGTATTACATGTACATGTATGTATATACGCAATATATATAATATATTACATATATTATTGATACATATGTATGCATTATATATGTACGTATTACATATTATGATGATGATTATGCAATGTGCGTACGCACGCATTGTTGTCATATACGTGCGCGTCCGATGCGTCCGGTGCATTACATGTGTATTGTATTACATGCATGCATATATATTATTATTATTATTATTATTATCGATCCCGCATACATGTATATTTATTTACATCTATCTATATTATTATATACATGCATGTTTCCATGCATACGCATATGTATATGTATATTATATATATACTATATATATATATATGCATGATGCGTGCGTGCGTGCGTGCGTGCATGTACGTTTATATATCCATGTATATATGTATATGTATGTATTATATATATATATATATGCATAATATATATATATATATATATATATATATATATATATATATATATATATATATATATATATATATATATATATATATATATATATATATAGAAAAGATAGATATATATATATAAATGTATATATATATATATATATATATATATATATATAGAAAGATAGATATAGATATATATACAACACCAATTTTAGCCGGTTAAAGAAATAGTCTTTTTATGAAATAGCCAGGATATGTTGAGAATAACGCGTTTTTGACGCGTATAGAGTTTCATTTAAAAAAGTTAGATAGGCCCATGACTTGTTATCGTATAATATTTGGTCCAGAATGTTAATTCAATTCAAATCCAAGATTAACCAATGCCAGAGAAAATATGACAAATTATCGTTCGTCTCAGGGCCTGGGGCCCGGGGGTCGTATATTTTGCCGTCCTCCAGAGTGTAAAGGGTCATCCTTTTTCAAGTTTTATGTCGGATTTCGGAGGTCGGAGAGTCGCAGACATGATATATTGATATATACTTTGATGACTATATTATTGTACATCAATATTTTGTAACCTCTCTCTCTCTAACGAGAGTAGAGGCTCTACTAGAGAGAGTCCCTTCTCTATTTTGATCTTTCTCATCTTCTGAAACAAAAATGACAATAATCCGTAATATTTATATTATCATCTCACATCTCACATCTGAAATGAAAACAATAAATATGTATGTTTTTACATAGTAGTACATACATATATGATTTGTTACAATTAGAATCCGTTTCCTTGCGGCCAAGTTTGAAACTCAATTTTCATTGGTTATCAAAATGCTGCTTCATCAGTCAGCAGTTCAAGCATCATGTACATTCTGCAATTCTGCATGCACATATTTATGTATTTGTTTACATATTAATATTTATATGTACTTCTGAGTATGAAAAAATCAAATAGCAATATCACTGTCAGTTTCTCTCTGAGACTCTCTCTTTGAGTCTTTGTCCTTTGAGTCTTCTCTATATTCTAACTCTATTTACTCTCTCAAGGAGAGAGAGAGAGGCAGAGCGAGAGACTTCCGATCCACGATCCTATCATACCCCTATATGTATTTATGACTATCACTGTATGATGTATCAGACTATCAGTGCTGTGTAAATATTCATTATTATTTTTTATTTTTTTAAAAAAACAAATGTACTATCAGACTATCAGTCTAATTATTAGTATTTATCACAAGAGATGACAGATTGATAGCACTTGCCGCTTATGGTCTTAACTTTTACGAGGTCCTGGGCCTGGTCCGGTGGGTCCAGGCCCCAGGCTCCAGACCCTAGTCCGCGGGTAGGCCCCAGTTCCCAACTCGGATAGTGTGTATAGCTGCCACAACCTACAAGCTAGGGCCAAGTGGTCCTGAGCTATGAGCCCTGAGTCCTCAGCCCTCAGACCTGAGCATTGAGGCCCCGGACTGCATGACTGGACTCCTGGAGTGACTGGACTCTCTGGTTATCTTTCTGGTCAAAATTTATTGCTACGGAACTGAAGCGAATCGGATTCGGTATAGATAAATCCGTAAAATGAGAACCAATGAATATAGTCTTAGATTTCAATTTCCACGCAACCTGACTTATTAGTGGTGAAATTTTTGTTGGTCGTTCAGCGAGCGTGATGGAACCGATAGATGTAACGATAAGCGTGAGCCGTGAGGTGATTTCCAGGTGCTCCAATATTATAAGTGTACAAATTATTGATGCGTCTGCGCTATACTACCGACTTGGAGGGGTTTCGTTGAGAAAAGAAAAGATTTGTTCAAATTGTCGACCCTATATTCCCGCGTATGTTTATATCTGAAATGCATTTGTTGATCTTCTTCATACTAGAGCTAGCTCTATCGACAACAAGTTTTATATTGTTTTGCGTCGATATTAAGCTAGTACTGAGCCAGTTCTCTACTCAAGCACATAGCATTCGTTTGCATATCTAGTTGCAATCGAGCTGTACAATCAAGCAAACACGGGATGTTGTGCTTTATTCTCATCAGCTTGCTTTCACTAAGTAGCACTGCCCGAGCCTTTGAACCAGTTGTGGCATTCACGGAATGGGAAAACCAAGCATACTGTCCGGATGGAACTAACAGTGGCTGTAGCACCATTGGCAACACAAAAGCAACGGTATGTCATAATGTATATGCCTTGTATTTATGAATCAGTTTATTTGATACCGTACTATTAGGCCTGTACTTTTAAATAGTTGTGTTATAACGATTGGAGTATAGATATAGATTATATATCGATAAAATATTTCTATATATATAATATAATGTATATACATAATGCACGTGTACTACGTACATGAGTATGCTCGTGAATGTATATGTGGGGTTAGATGTATGCTAGTGTGTGATTTTTTTATCTATATTGAACAACCGTTCATGTATGCCTAGTATATTGTACAACCCAAACATACATTTGACAAAAAAATGTATTGATTTCTAGCATGTGAATTTGTTCATCTATATATTGTGAATTTTTGTGTAAGCATTATATAATTTACAAATTACTCCATAATAAAGTGTATGCATCTACGAGCATTGATACAAGGTACATATTAAAAAAAACATGGAAAGCATGCACATCCAGTTCTAGAGTGTACTATATATGCATATGGTTTTGTGTGCTTTTGCGTACATAAAACTCGCCACATTTATGCGTACTGAGTTTAAGCCACATAACTGTACACAATCAGCAACACGCATGAATTACTATGTACAAATCTTCGTGTACGAATACGCATACGCATACTTGAGTTCCACACTCTTTGCTGTGCATACGCATATGCATCTCCGTTTGATGCATGTACATAATAATATACATATATATATATATATATATGTGTGTGTGTGTGTATATATATATATATATATATATATATGCATATATATATATATATATATGTATATATATATATATATATGTATACTGCATGTATATATATGTATATATATATATAAATATATATATATATATGCATATATTATATATATGTGTGTGCGTGCGTGTGTGCGTGTGTGTGTGTGTTGTGTGTTTTTTTTTGTGTGTATGAGTTTATATATATATATATATACAAATGCATATATATACATATATATATATATATATTAAACGCATATATATACAAATATATATATATAAAAAACGATATATATACAAACGAATATATATATATATATATATATATACATATATATATATATATCTGTGTATTGTGCGTGTGTGTGTGTGTGTGTGTGTGTGTGTGTGTAACGTATGTATATATATATATATATATATATATATATATATATATATATATATATATAATTGTTTAAGCATTTGGATGATTTGTAACCATTTTAAAGTTATATAATTGTTCAAGCATGCAAATATGCAGATGCCTGATGTAGTTTTTGGGTGCATGTATATTTCTATTTGTACAATTTCGTATTGTGAACAGATTATTGTGCATGTCGAGAACAACACAATACGCATGCAAGACAAATATCCGTCTATATTTGTATATTTGGACAGAGTTTATCTCAAGTACAAATTTGCTTAAAAGTGTCATGGGCGATATTTTACACCGTCAAAAGCCAAAGCTTGAATGCTTTCGTTTTTACTCGGATCTCTGTATTTGTCGTGCCTGAGATAGTAGATCTTCCATCAACTATTGTAGCAGACACTTTCAAATACAATACTGTCGACACAGTGACTATTTGGCCCCTATTAACCGTCTCTATATTTTTTCCACAGTTCACAATGGTAAATGCTGAAGAGACATCCCAGTTTACCATAGCGCAGTTGAAAGGTATAGGCCAGAATGTTGGTTGCTACATCTCGGCTGGTTCATTCTACTCTTACAGTGCCAGCGCCTCAGATCTAGATGAAACCGTAAGTACAAAAAGATCGTTGAATTTCTTCCTGTTGCGAATTTTTCCTTTTTGAAACCTTACCGTTTATGTATGAATGATGTGATTTAGCATGATTCATAGCTTTTCTAGAGGACTATTTAAAGTAACAGCAATACAGAGTGCGCTCGTTCTATTTGTACACCAGATTATGGGCTTGTATTGCGCAGCTGGTCACTGTAGACAAGATTACATATGTTCTCTAGCGACACCACGAGCTAAAATCTCCTCTGGAAAGCATGCACTTATTCTTGAATTTTTCTTGTGCAGGTCAAAGGAAAACCAGTGGACCCAGACTCCGATAGCTTGGAGCTTTGGTTTGATATAACACTTTGGCAGGAAGAGCTCAAACCATACATGAAAGCTATGATCGAGCAAGCGGCGGCAAATGGATGTGATGGTAAGTGCTTAGGAATGTGTTAACATCACGTGGTGATAGCCTATCATGCGGTGCGAAGATTGGGATAAAGTGGTCGAAATGCACACAACACCAACTGCTGCTGCATGACCACTAGCACTCAGTGAGCCATATAACTCTATTGTGCATTGCTCTACTATATACTTCGGCACTCATCTTCCTATACTCTCTACTTATGCAATCCCAGCTATTCTATTCGACAAATTGAATTGCTATGCGAACAACTGCACCGTCATCGAACGCCCGCAAAACGTACTAGAGATGCACCAGATACAGTACAGTAAGTGGTTGGCACAGACCGCACACGATGTCGATGTGGCTGCGGGACTGGGAAGCAACGCAGATCAAGTCGCTGATCTCGTGAACTTTTTTGACTTTGCGCTGAGTCCCGATTGCATGGCAGTAGGTAACTGTGCCAATTACCGACCCTTTGTTCAGCAGGTACGTTGAACGAGAAACAGTTCATACCTAGCAGAGTTGTACGTCGGTGATTCTGTATTGTGATGTACTTGATGGGCTTTCTTTCAAATATATTTGTCTTCGATTCGACTTTAGTTTTCTACCTTCAGACGAATAGTTTTATTCACAGTCCCTATCACTCCTATCCCCAACGTTGCAGAACAAAGCAGTTTTCGGTACAGAAGTAGGTGTAAAAACGCAAGACGATGCACTAGCGGTATGCAAATCCGCGCTTAATCTGGGCATGGCGTGGCTCTACACCACTCCCAATACCCAAGACAACTGGGTTGCATGCAATGAGATTCAGATGACCTGTATCAACAACGGCTGGGGGTGCCCAGCACCACTAGTGCCATCCCTCTCGTACTCCCAGGGTGTGTGTCTGGACAATGTGTGTACAGACGAGGTATGCTGTGCGAATGCCCCTCAGTGCGCTCTGGCAGTTACTTGTCCCGCTATACGCGAACCGCTGTCGGATTTCGCAATTAGGACATGCAGTGGCGAAAGGTGCGAGCTAAGTGATTGTTGCCAAGCCCCGACATGCGTGGCTAGCAATGTCATCTGCGATGAAACCCGAAGTCCGGGCCCGAAGTTCAACTACGATCAGATCAAATGCCCCGGTGATTTCTGCACTGTGGAAGACTGTTGCGAAGGTAAGTTGCAGCACTGAGCATCGATATGGCTCTAGTGAACCCGATTTGCTTGTAGCTTAATAACAGAGAGTTGTGACTGTTTAATCCACAATATCTAATCACTACTCTCTTTTTAAACAGCCTCTCTCACGTGCGATGCTTTCGAATGTCCCTGGGAGACGTCGACCATAATTGATCAGCCAGAGCAGAAGCAATGTGCTGACCAGGTGGGCGGCTGTACGACCACGGACTGCTGTAAACGTATGTCACAATTCTATACAGTTCAATCCTATAGTCGTCTTGTTCAAGCTCCTGTGTATATTTTTCTTCCACCGGTCGCATTTCTATTTGGATTTAGGGACAATTGTAGTAGATGTAATGGAAGATGTGTTTTTCATCGACCACAATGTCTGGATTTGCATTTCCTTATGTCACTTTGAATCAATACCATTTTTATCTTTAGCTCTACCGAAGTGCTGGGAGCAGATCAATGACTGCGGTGAGCAGATTCCGGCGGCTGACTACGCCACTAAGACATGCGCCACTGAAGTATGCGATCCCGCCGAGTGTTGTGCGAGTGTGTTCTTTATGTACGAGGATGGGCCCGAACCCGGAGCCTTCTACCAATCCCCTTCGCCACGTGGAACGCCTATGCCATCTCCTTCGCCCGAAGTAGTGTGGGAAGTACCTGATGTGACGGAAGTTAAAGGTTTGTGGTCATCCTGGGGTGCGTGCAGTGCCGAGTGCAATGGTGGGGTGCAGTACAGAGTCTGTTCGCAAAGAATCTCAGGTGCGTGCGGAGATGGTTTGGCGTGGAAGAACTGCAACGAGTTTGACTGTAGTCAGGTGGTCGCCCAGCCAACCCCAAGTGCCAACAGCAATACCAACAACAATAACACGAGTAACTCCGATACCCCTGCGTTCACGCTCCCAACGGCACCGCTTGTGCCGGGTAGTGTCGAACAACCGGTTGATGGGGCCTGGTCAGATTGGTCGCCTTGTAGTCAGTCTTGTGGATCCGGTATGTTTGTATTCTTGAGTTTATTTGTACCCCCTAAAATGTGCATTCTACATAATGTGAATGTTTAGTCGAATATTTTTTAATAATGCTTTTGTAATACTAGTACCTACTTCATGTCCACCACGCTTCATCAAAGACCTCAATGATTTCTCTGAAGTCGACTAATTCGTACGTACATAATACGCACACATACAGGAATTCGCCAACGTGCATGCAATAATCCATCTGCATTGAACGGAGGTGCGTACTGTACAGGCATTTCGATTGAATCCTGCAACATCTTCACGTGCGGTAGCGGTGGGTTCGAAGCCATCCTCCCGAACGCAGGAAACACCGACGCAGACGGCTCAAACGTGGTGAACCCCACACTCAAACCACTCGACAACGCCTGTACCAATCAGTTACTGAACAACTGCGATGCTAATGCCATTTGTGAGACGGTGAATGGCACGTCTTTCAAGTGCACTTGCAGACCCGGCTTCACGGGCACTGGTGAGCTGTGCTCTGATACCACTGCCCCCGTCATGCGTTGCCCCGAGCGACTATACGAAAATGCACCGCTAGGTCAGCCTGGGTATGTATCCCTGTGTGTATCATTGTATGCAGTTGCTACCTAATCTTCCGAAATTCGCTTCATGCTTTGCACTTTTAAAATATTGCATTCTTCTATTCTAAATGTGTCTGTGTTTTTTATTATGTCCGTGTTTGGAACCGATATTCACTGGGTTTAAATATGAACTCACACCAAATACTATCCACCGCTCTACAGCACAATGATCCCCTTCACTCAACTAATCACCGCCGTGGACAACGGAAATCTTGCCGGCGGCGTGGAGTGCAACATGGACAGTGGTGCCTTCTTCGGCATCGGCCTGACAGACGTCACGTGTCAAGTGTCTGACCTCTCAGGAAACATCGCGACATGCACATTCCCGATAGTCGTTGTCAAACCCGATGCGGCGCTAACGACTGCCACGGCTGATCCAAACCCCCCTGGTGACCCCTTTGTCTCAGTTGGCACCACAGTCACACCGGCATCGTCTCCAGTATCTAGCAATCCAACAGCTGTGAATTCGCCTGTCGCCTCGCTAGTTCCTGTAGTACCGACTACGATAGAGCTACCTCCTGGCCGAACCTCGGCACCCGTTCCGGTATCACCCGCGGCCACAATTCCGGTACCCTCGCCCTCATCCATACCGGCTTCGCCATCACAAGTACCCGTACCTGTATCACCCTCTGCTGCTGCAGCTTCTAGTTCGCCATGTGTACCAACCACAGTTCCTTGTCCTGCTGGTAATTCTGGGGTATACACAGTACCGTGTACGTCCGCTGGGGTCCAGGTTGAGCTCGAAGGCGAGTGTGTGGCGTGTGAAGAAGGCAACTACTGTGTGAACGGCGTGCAAACCCAATGTGCATCAGACGCTTACGCTGCGAAGATGGGTCAGCAAGCATGCCTTCCCATCCCTGATGGCTACTTCTGTTTGGACACGGGTGTGTCTGTGGCAGGTCTGGATGAGCGTGCACTATCCATTACATCAGGCAATCAACCATCCCCAACCGGGTGTACGGCAATCACGCAGTGCCCGGCAGGGTTTGCGTGTCAACAGGGTAAGGTGGCCACGTGTGGTTCGGCTAGATCGCTGTACCAGGACGCACAGGGGCAGGCAACGTGCAAAGTGTTCAACCCCGCGGAACTGGTGTGCGAGGACTCGACGGCTGAGCAGTGCACCAAAGTTGTGTCGAAGTTCACGCTCGCGGCGGGTGAGATGATGTACCCCAACCAACGCGTGCTACAGTCCAACTGTGGACACACCTTCAAGATAGGTGAGGATGGCAATTTGGTGGCTTACTATCAGGACACTCCATACTGGGACGCTGGTACCAATGACATGGGCCAGAACCCGTACCTGCACATGAAGGTTGACGGCAATCTTGAAGAGTGGGTGTCCACGCGCAACGAGCCCCTATGGCAGACGAATACGGCTGATCCTCGGGGGACAAAGCCATTTTCGTTCATGCTGCTGGATAGCGGTAACCTCGTGGTTGTCGATGGCATTGGAATCATCAAGTGGCAGACCAATGTCTTAAAGGGCCCGTGCATCCCCGATTATTAGATTTAATCTTTGATCAGATGTGTTCGCTATAAGACCTTCCATGCGCTGGGCGTGTGGATTAGTGATGGTGGGTGTGAGATGCGATTGCGGTAAAGATGGTGTGGTACATCTGCCGCTGTATATCTCAACATAGAATAGGTATTTAGCGTGTGCGATTTGTGTCCAAGCTTCGCTCAGATGATCTAGGAAAGAAGATCGGGATCTGAAAATATGAAAATTGGGAAGAAAGTATTTAGTACAGTAGAACACCACTGGGAGAACACTGGTGTGCGGTCTTAGTAGACTGGAAGCTTTATACATGCAGAATTGAATCCTGGTGTATAGTGTAAAAGTAGAAAAACATGCTGGATTGGATTCATGTATGTAGTTTGAAAATAAGAAGACATACGGAATCACATTCCTGTATGTAGTGTGCAAATATGAAACATGCTGGATTGAATCTTAGTATGTAGTTTGAAAAAAAGAATAAAATAAACCATAAAACATCGATCTCGTTCCACGATCTTCATGAGCACCTGCTGCGCATAAGGGCAGCAGTCATATACATGATTGCTCGAAAAAAATGATAAACTTCTCACTGGCGCCCTACACTGGTGAGACGTGAGAAAGTTTGACAGTTTTGTACGGTTTTTCCACGATTGACGAAACACTACAAACATTTGCCACTAGCTGTCAATATGTGAGAGCCATTCAATATGAATTAGGAAACGGCAGCCGCGCACAGCATAGTACCGATTATTTGCAGAATAAAGTTGTCGCCATGGACAACCCATACTATCGACTGTAGAGTGCTTGTGTGAGAGAACATATATATATATATATATATATATATATATGTTTTTTTCCATATCACACCCAGTTTATCGATTGTTGAGTGCTTAATATAAAAACATGTACTAGTTTTCTTCCTGAAAGTCATGTTTACAAAACATCGAGCGCTTGCCTGTGACATGTATAAGCTTTCTTTTTGAAAGTTATCGAGATAACAGACCCAGACCGGACCAATTTACATATCAATTTTAACACAACCAGTATTGGACATGTCATTTATGTTGTCTACTAGACTATTATTTCCCAACACTCGACGCTTTTGATCCTCGAGAGGATACTCTTTCCATCTAAATTTCAATTTATAGTTCCAGTTTGAATACTTGACGCTTCTGTTCCTCGATAGAATACTATTTCCATTTAAATTCTCAGTTTATAGTTCCTGCTTTGAATACACCAGCCTTGAATAATTGCCGTAAAGCCATACTGTTCTTTCCGCCGGAGTGAAGACTTATCTGTTCGGCAGCCTTCTCCAGATCAGGCTCAAAATAGAATCCTGCATAAACCAGTTATAGCGCGGAGGCGTTACATCAATATTGAGAATAAGAAGCGATATCATATCGTCACGAAATTGTAAGTCAGTGATCACATCTCTTTTCGGAAAACCGGAGGTAACCGATTGCACATTCCCTTCTGGGGTACATAGCCGGGAGTGTTACAATACTTTTGAGAAAAAGAAGCGATAGAATAGTCGACCTTCATATCATAACGAAACTTTAAGTCAGTGATCATCTCTCTCTTTCGGAAACTCTCAGGTAACCTATTGCACATTCTCTCCTGGGTTACATAACCTTGTCAGATTCTCAGATACAGGAAATCTCGTTAGAAATACACTACGTTCTCTCCAAATAAACCAATAACAAACAAGTGCTTTAACAGAAATCTAAAGAAAAAAAGGTGTAGTATACCAAAGACACACAGAGTCCACCTGCATACATAAAGTAAACCGATACGATCGGATATTTCAACAAAAACTTACCGGTGTGTTCCTTCGACAGCTTAATTCTGAATGAATCTTCGCCTGCCTCTGTGAGAGGTTTGCTTAGAGGTCCCGTTGGTGGCTTTACTGTATCCTCGTCGTTGATCACGATCACAACATAATATCTATCCTTCATAGCTAATAGCGATCCATCACTGAATGAACAGAAGCGAAAACATCTGATAAATATAACTTTGCTCAAGCAGTACAGTCTTACGTGTAATTCAAAGCACTTTGGCTGAGGTCATGTTCACGGCCTGATTTGGTGTGAGCAACGTTTTAACAAACAGCATGTAGGTAACGATAGTGAAACTCCGGCCGATAAGCCATTACCAATAAGTGCCATGAAATAAAGTCGAATGGAATACAGATTTCCAACCACTGGCTCAAACCTTACATACAGTGAGATAATTGAAACACGGAAACACGACGATAAAGAAAGGTCCATGAACATTCATTGCAAGTCTTCATACCTTAATCGTACTATATTGACCCTCTCAGGTGTATTTCTAAACTCCAGACCAGTTTCTTCAAATAGCTCCCGCGTAACCCCCGTCACCACCGCTTCCGTCAGCGTTTTTGTACCTTGTGGTCCCCAGTCCCCGCGGTCCACATTGCCACCAGGTATTTGAAAGTGAGTTCCCTGGTATGTGTTTATGTATGAATTTTGCTGTGAGTACTTCTGAAAGTTTGTGTAGGTGCAATAATGCGTATACGTGCATCTGTATAATGTTTTAACTGCTCGCGATACAACCTAGACCTGAGCATGTTGGAAAATCTACATAAGAGGAAGCTCTTTTGAAGTCACCTTGCGGATGATTGTGCAATTGTCACGCATTGAATACCGAGATTTGTAATTTTAATAAATTCTACACGATTGCTATTCTTCAGTTTGTTTGTTGGAGAGACTCAAAGAACTACTGAGCAAATAGGGGTCAGGACAACGATTCGGCATGTGCAGCAATCAGTTCCCTATTCAGCCTGTAGCTTCATTTATATTGGCTGTGTGTTCTCATTAATTCATATGCAATAAA
>LUCW03000366.1:35000-97500 GCA_001586965.3 Sphaeroforma sirkka | reverse complement strand
CCATAAATAGTGACTTAAATTTAGAAATAAAATGTATCTATCATATGGTGCGCCACTGCGCGCTCTCTCTCTATCTGTGTGTGTATGTGTGTGTGTGTGTGTGTGTGATAGTGAGACTACTATTACAGTAGAGTAGTGTATTGGTCATCTTTTGACTTTTTTGTATTTAACCTAGTAAAGCAATAACATAAATATATAATTAAAAAGCAATTTATATCGTGCTCCAGCAGATGGCGAATCAAAATGTAACTAAACTGTCTGTATTTGTTTAACTCTCAATGAGAGGGAAAGTGTGAGACTCAGTCTGAGGGTGAGTATACTATTATTTTACTAGAGTATGCACTATGTACTATGTAGTAAAGAAAATCCACATTATTGTTAAAAAAAAATGTCAATTGTCAGTTTGTCACTGTGTCACACTGTCACATGCTATCGCCTCCGCCTATCAGGATGTCAGGCTCCGCTGATATGTATACGGCAATGCCGACATGCGCCAATGCGCCATGCATATCCCAGAAGTATTATATTTTTTTTGTTTGTTTTTTATAAAAAAACAGTATGTACGCCATACAGTGTATTTTTATAAATATGTACAGCAAATACATACCAGCCTTCTAAAAATAGACACCATATGTATCACACATAACTAATCCAATTTAAGTTTAACGCAATTGCTTATTTGTTCAATTTGTTAACGTTTATATTTTAGCTCATAATGCAAAGAAAATGGATATCTTGATAGAAATATTATAACATGTTGAACCTTAAAGCTCAGAACATGCACCCATACTAGCATCCATAATAAACGTATACTACGTTAAACGTAAACTATCGATGTTTTTTAAACATTTGACTGTACTACACTCTGGGCCCCTGGGGTGGAAACGATATTGTTCGTCATCAATTTTAATAATTCGATATACTACAGACTACAGTACCATGAATCGAGGATCGGATGATGGACACACGGGCGTCATATCAGCAATTATAGATGTGGTTTGACGGCAATAACCTCCCGCAGATACAACCCTTGCACTGAATACACACATCCAGTACATTGAATACACACATCCAGTACATTGAATACACACATACAGAACACGATGGCTCTTACACGCGCTTTACTCGTAGGCAATCCTGCCGCCACGTCAGATGAGGTCATGACTGCTATGGCTGATTTGAGGACTGCTGGAAACGAAGTTACCCTGGAACAATTAGATCGACTAGGTATGTAACGTCTACGTTTTCCCAGAGCTTCTTCTAGAAGTATATTCATAGATGTAAGCTCAATTTAATGTGGAATAGACGACGACTATGTTCTCTTTAACGCTTAGATTGATGTACGCGTGATTGTATGAATTTTCCTGCAAAACGTGCGTCTTTGCACGGAACCTTGTGGTTTTACTCTGTTTCGTTTGCTTGCTTCAGCCGGCGCACCGTACCAATCATAAATATGTTGGTCATTCTGTTCTACAATGAAAGGTATTCTTGATGTTGTGTATGCTATATGTATGTATGTGTATATATATATATATATATGTGTGTGTGTGTGTGTGTGTGTGTGTATGTGTATTATGTACGTATGCATATGTATGTATGTTTATACGTATGTATGTATGTATGTATATATATATATATATATATATATATATATATATATATATATATATATTATATATATATATATAGAAATGTGTATGTATGTATGTATGTATACATATATTTAGTGTTATTATATTATATTTTATAATATATATATATATATATATATATATATTTGTATGTATGTATGTATGTTTGAATATATGTATATTTACATGTGTCCGGGGTTGGTTTGCGTTTGGGATAGTTTGCGTTTGGGCGTGTATGTTTGTGTTCTATGTATATACATCATCATATATGCATATATTTACATTTATATATCTATATATTGAGCTTTTGTTTGTGCGTGCCTCTGTACCTGTCCGTTATATATATATATATATGTATGTATGCATGCGCGACATGTTTGTGTATGTGTATGAATATATATGTATAAATTCATGTGTATGGCTATTTGTGCGTGTTTATTTATTTTTTTGTGCATACAAATGTTATTTTTACATTTACATATTACATACATGTATATGTATGTATATATATATATATATATATATATATATATATATATATATATATATATATATATATATATATATATATATATATATATATATATATATATGCGTATTACCTGTGTTTATGTGTGTTTGTGTTTTGTGTATGTGTGCATGTGTATGTATGTATCTATATATATATATATATATATATATATATATATATATATATGTATATATGTATATATATATATTCACCTATATCTTTATATATAATTCTTCAATATCTTTATATCACCAATTATTTACCATTTATACATATATTTTGTATGTAAAACGAATTCATATATATATATGTGTGTGTGTATGGTTGTGTTTGTTTATTTATTTATTATGTTATATTTGTGTTTTCCCTCTTGTTTCTCATGTATATGTCTACATATATTAGATAGCTATACTAATATGCCGATAGAATCGATAGATGGGTAGATAGACTACTGCACATTGATTAATTCATATATATTTATATAGTCTAAATACTAACATACATGTACAATATATATCTATATATGTGTGTGTGTGTGTCGGTAGGTGTGGTTTGATGGTTATTCGGATATATATATATATATATATATATATATATATGGTTGATTTATATATATACTTGTTTTTTTGCGAGTGTTGAAGTTTACGCACGTGTGTGCGTGCTTGTTTATATATATATATATATATATATATATGGTTGATGTATATATATACTTGTTTTTTTTGCGAGTGTTGAAGTATACGCACGTGTGTGCGTGCTTGCTTGTTTATATATATATATATATATATGGTTGATGTATATATATTCTTGTTTTTTTGCGAGTGTTGAAGTATACGCACGTGTGTGCGTGCTTGTTTATATATATATATATATATATATATGGTTGATGTGTATATATTCTTGTTTTTTTGCGAGTGTTGAAGTATACGCACGTGTGTGCGTGCATGTCTATATGTATATATATATATATATATATATATATATGCCTCTGTATGTAATATTTATTTGTGTTTATGTTTCTAATATTTATAAATGCATATATATGTTTTTATATAAATATATATAAATTGATATATATATATATATATATATATATATATATATATACCTGGATCTTTAACTTTACGTATATTTATATTTACTTATATTTGTATATACTTATATATATATATATATATATATATATGACATGTTGTACTGGTTTGTATCTCGCTGATATATATGTTATCCAGTAGGTTTTTCGTTTTCAGTAAGTATTAGCTTCTTTATATCACTTAATTTTTTTTTCAGCTAATCCCTGTACGATGCTGCTGTGTTTTAGGCATACTGTTCAGATTAATGTTCCAATATAAGGCTCGAGTTCATTGGACTTTAGTGTAAATGCAGTATTCGCACTTTTTGGTGTTGTTCTTCGTTATCCTTGTATTATAAGTTTGCATGACAGGCATAATCTGTAGTCATATCTCCCACGCCAAACTACTTTGACAAGGCAACTTGTTCTCAAAATAATCTTTCAGGTAAGATCAAGATGTCGGCATCAACTTTCGATGTTGCATTCCTTGGAACAATGGCACCATATACCTGCGTACATACCACTGAGCAATTCGCCGAGATCTTCAGGTTGTTGGGGCAAACATCAACTCTCCGTGTATGCGAGCCGGTCTTGCCGTCAACAGCTACGAAAGTGTTCTCGCCCTTACAGGTGTGCTCTTCAATTGTGGTTCTTATTCTGGCTTTATGTTCAAGTTTTCTACTGTGAGGAAATAAGTGTATTTATATGGATCAGCTGCGTATTTGTAGCTTGTCTCGGCGTGTCTGCTTGCGGAGTCCCCGGTGTACAAACTGAATTTCTGGGTTTAACTTGTCTATTTATTGCCCTGTTGTCATTTTCTCTGTGCATATACGTACGCTTCTGTATGAGGAACCATCGGTATATATTGTGGTATGAAACGCTATATCAGTACTATTATGCTGGTACAAACAGAATTTCTTGAAGTCTCCACACATGGCTGTGATTCGGAATTGAAGGCTATTTCAGATTTTGCGAATGTTCGGAATCTATACAATGGGCGTTGCTTTTGAACTTTGTTGTTATGATCTTCAATTAATGTTCGTGCGACGCACTGTAATAATGCTGCAGATGAAGCCATCTGTATCCTATGCATCTCCTGTAGTCGGTGATCTCTCGATCTTCAACTTTCCAGTTTCAGTTTTTCTGTCTACTTTTGTGTTCAATTATCTGTTATTTTCTTTGCTACTCTCATATACATAGCGCTCCGGTGATGATCTTGTTACTACCCTGAAGCTCACTGGCTTCGTAAACGTGAATGTTGAGGAGACCGTGGCCCCCACTGATGCACAACGAGAGGCCATTCTGCAGCACGTGCAAAAAAATAGACCTGACGTTACGGAAGAGAAGCTCCAGGAACTGAAATTAGTTACAGTCGTTGCTGTGACACCTGATTTCGACGTGCTTGAGAGGTACGTATGCGATATCTGTGAAGAGATAGATTCGCTTACTCTGTGCAATGCCTTGATTCTGATTTTCTTTTCTTATCTATGCAACGCCGCGGCTTGTTCGCATTTAATTCCAATTGGCTTGTAGTATATAAGGCGTAGCTTATCAGGTGTGTACTAGTCGCAATTGTCAATATATCTACTGTCCATTAGCTTAATATATTTGCTATCTTTTTACGCTCACATAGTGCGCCCCTACCGATGGCTCTCAATCGCAAGAAGAAAACGCCCGCTGCTGCGCCTTCCAAACCGTCCGTGTGGACTGTTGCTGCCACAGATTTCGGAGATGATATGGACCTGGTATGTATTTTAATCTGCATGTATACTGTTCTCATATAGTGGGCTCTCCGTAGTTCCCTCATGCGTGCTCATTGCGTGTTGTCATTTTAGGAGTAATATATACATTCGGGTATTTAATGGATACAACTTGTATTTCTGTGTGGTACCATTCACGTACGCGATAGTAGTCGTTCTGTGAAGTTCATTTTGGTTCCACATTTTTATATTTTACTCCGTTTCAGGTTGATGAGGACGATCTATTGGATGACAGTGACAAGGTTAAGCCAGATGCTGCTGCGCTTTCCAGCGGCTGTGCTCCGGCCGAACCTGGAGCCAAGAAGCGAGCGTGCAAAGACTGTTCATGTGGACTAAAAGAGATGGAAGCCAGTGGCAAGGACGAGTTCGAGGCCGCACCCGAGTCATCTTGTGGAAGTGTATGTTTCGGATCGATTTATATACTGCACATGCCAGCGAATTGTTCTCATCACCTTCGAATCGTGGGTAGTTGTGCTTTCGGTTGAATGAATTGTATTCTGAGGGTAGATTGTCGCCGCGATTATCTACCTTCTAGTCCTTCTCATACTACAGCCGTTCGAGTTTGAATTGCTTATTTCGTGAAGTGAATAATTTTATTATTGATACTATTAAATTCGCTTCTTTCTTTTCCAGTGTTACCTCGGAGATGCCTTCCGATGCGGTACCTGTCCGTACCTTGGTATGCCCGCGTTCGAATCAGGACAAAAGGTTGCTCTCACCACTAGACAACTCAAGGCTGACCTATGAGCAGTGAGATTTTTTGATTATCTGAAAGCGAGTGACATAATGATTAAATCAGAAGGGGGAAGTAAGGAAAAAGGAAGGCCTTTTGGTGACCAGATCCTCAATATAGGAAACTATCAACAAACTAATAAATAATTTATTTCTTTATTTGTTTTACTTTGAATTGTCAATCTTTACTTGAAATATATAGCCGCATCCACTACAACTAATCATATGTACCATGCCACCAGAATCAAAATTGACGAAGTAACAGGTGGATGGTACGTTAAAGCTATTTGAAAACCTCGTCGCGGTGCTAATAGGCTGAGCGCGTCATCACGAGTCCGTAAAAACCTATCGTCTGGTCATTTAACTATATTTGGTGAAAGGGTTGCTATCAGAGCGCAATCGAATTTAGTAACAACATCGCAATCTGGTTCAGGATCGGCAACGCAATCTGACTCAGTACCAGCTATACTATCGGCATCCCCACCATCGATGCAGGCTAACTCGGTACTAGTCTCTCAGCCTCGTCCATACAGTTAATTCGCTCGATTCAAACCAACCTCATCATCATTGAAGCATCCATCCATCGAAAGCATGGTGACAGATTACGTTCCAACTGTGAATGGGGACAACAACGAAGCGGCTTATACATCCTCTTTGCACTTCAGCTGAGTCCAGCAACTTCCCATGTATGTGTTTGTGTGTCGCTTTGGAAGCGTCATCATATATGCGTGCGTTTATTAATAGACTAAAATACACATCTATGTAGATGCAAATAGTTGTGTGTATGTGTTGCTTCGAAAACTTCATCACAAATGCGTGAATTAATCTACTAGACTAAATACATACCGATGTAGATATATTTCAATACATACAGATGTACATATCAATTGTTGAATATTTTTTAGTACTAGTTGGGTTAAATATAACTACTGCATTTGCTTACTTGATATATGTTTGTGTGTATCGGTTGTCGATATATGTGCGATGAGCAACATCGGAAGCGATGAAAGGGCTAAAAGTACAATTGAATACTTGCAAGTATTTCCACCTGTCGACAACAATTTTCCCTTTATCCACGTGAAGAAAAATTGTGATGTATCACATATGTGCGACTGTGAATGAAAATGCGCCCGATCAAATATTTTTTTTAAAAACATTCCATGGAGTGTGCATATTATATAGATATTGATGTATAATATTAATCTGTATATTTATGCATTTGTGTAACGTAGGTCAGAGTGTGGATGCGTCACGATGTATTAATACATGGATAGCACTGTACTCCCGACTCCCGACAGTAGTACCACGACAAGTACTGTTGTCAGTGATTACAATGAACAAATTTACACAAACAATGCTGAGTCTGCGATAGTATTAGGCCATTGCTAATATTGAAGTTCCTAAAAGGCTCTGGGTAGGTGTGTGCGCCCGATGCAATGATAACTCGGGACTGCCAAAAAGCAGCAAGCTAATTTTCAATGCACTTTACTACTGTACAAAGGCAGCTGGATCACACTGGTCCTGCCTCAATACACGTAGAGAAATAACACGGGGGTTTTTTTTAATTGAAGTTGCATGTACGACTTTTTTCAAGCTCTCGTACAAATCGTTTATAGCACCCCATGCTAAGAATCGTCATTCAAATAATTGGCTAGCGTTACATCAATATTGCCACGATGGGTCATATAAGAAACAAAAAGTCGAGTTGTGCATGCCGTACAAGACTGGTGCATCATGTAGTTGGTATAGCGGACCGTCACACTCGTTATCCTTTTCACGACGTGAAATATAGTGCCACAACTCGATCTCGTGCCACAACTCGATCTCGCGCTACAACTCTGCTCACTCTACGATTTTTCGGCCACCTTATCATAGTAGTATTGGTCCAATCGTAGATAGGGCACGTCATACTCGATCCATAGTATACAGTACGGAAGCCATACACTTTGTATGACTACTTTGTTTGTCTTTGTATGTCTTATTTTTCTAATAATCAAAAAAGCCTTCACTATTGTCTCGCTGAGCGCCCCTGTATAGCAATGACGAATCGATGTCCATCGAGAAACCTTTGAAATACCTCTGTGTACATTTCCACCTATGTGCGTTCACAGGGTGATCTCAATCGTCGACGAGATGAATGCAGGCCTATCACTATTGGTCAACTTCCAAAGTGACATGGCATATCAATGAAGAAAGTTTTCGCTCTTAATTTGAATGGGAAACAGACAAACAAAATTCGATATATTTATATAGGTACGGATACCGTTGCGTTGCCTATACGCCTCCACTCGTTCTTCGACAGCAACAATATACCACTGCCCTCTCTGGTAGCGTTTCCCCAGCAGCAAAGATCTCGCTAGGTGGGATCAAAAATCGGATATCAGACATGGGCTGATCAGCCTATACTTGCCAAATATACCAGATGTGAATATATAACAACTGGTTAGCGACACATTCTATATAGCAGTAAGAATCGTACGCGACCTTAGACGTGTGCATATCAAGTTTGGGCTTTCACGAAATGTATCGAAATGTATGTCGGCACCGATATAGGACTTATTGTATATTATTATTGAAGGAAATGTTTACGTATATGTACGATCAAGAGCTACGCTATGCGCTCAAGTGTCACTGTGCAGTATTAGTAGTGATATATCGGATTAGGGATTCATAAATGAAAACTGTGAATTTATCCAGCGGGGTTTATGGCAAGATACACGCTCCTCGGTCTCTAGTGAATTTGGTAAAACTCTTGTCGGCCAGTGCAGTAGGCGCCATCATGCAGGTAGCCTTGAATTGATAAGCCAATTGTAGGTGATAGAAGATAGGAGTTTGTCCTGCAGAATGACATGCCGTCGTTGTCGACTTACGATGCTGGAATGAATACATCACCGTTAAAAGCAGAAATGAACAGTAGGAACTCATTGCCAGAACAGCGTTTTTAATGATTATGTATTAATAATATCAATACTTATTTTGTGTGAATGACGATACTCGTTTTGGTCTTTCAAGGTGTGTGTTTTGCGACTTTATGGGGGGACTTTTTCTCGTGCGTCTGAAAGCCTAGGCGAGTAGCTGTATAAGTTGTCCACTACGGAAAGGCCGATGTTAAAATGCGGCTCGTACATAAGTCTATTCTAAAACTTTATTTCCCACTATGCTCAATACTCAGTAAATTTATTTTTTTCGGTATTGAAGGGATGAAAGATGCGACCAGCAGTATGACGTGGCGTTGTTTTCGAGTAATACGATGCTGCGATAAGAACACCGCTGGCACAAGTCAAAATGAACAGTGGAACCCGTTGCCTGAGGATCGTTCTTAGTTACTTTTATGTAATAACGATATTGAGTGAATGACGATGCTTGTTTTCGTTTTTTCATGCACAGTATGTGTTTTGCGACTTTAAGATACTGTTTTGTTTTTCCAGTGATTCGGAAAGACTAAGCGGGTAGCTATACAAGTTGTTCAATACGGAAAGGCCGATGTTGAAGTGTGGCTCGCACTCAGGTCCAGTTGATAGCTTTGTTTTCCGTTCCTTTCAATCTTCCCAGAACCTCTCCAGCGAATATGAAGCCTGATGTGCGTAAAGACATAATAATATACCCAAATCGATATAAATAATAATATCCATATGCCTAATACTCAGTAAGTTATTTTGGGTATTGAAGTGATGAAATATGTGACCAGCAGGCTAACATGCCATCGTTTTCGACTTACGATGCAGCGATGAAAACATCGCTGGCATAAGTCGAAATAAATATTAGGAACCCATTACCGGAAGAACGTTCTTAACTATTTTTATGTAATAGATATATTGAGTGAATGACGATGCTTATTTTGGTATTGCTATGTATGTGTTTTGCGACTTCATTAAACTTTTTCTCAGTGATTCTGAAAGACTAGGCGGATAGCTATAGAAGTTGTCCAATACGGAAAATGTGGCTCGTACTCTCAAGCCCAGTTGATAGCTTTGTTTTACACTATGTCCCATACCCAATGAGTTTTTCCGGTAATAAGGGAAGAAATATGTGACCAGCAGGATGACGTGCCGTCGTTTTCGACTTACGATGCAGCGATGAAAATATCGCTGGCACAAGTCGAAATGAACAGTAGGTGCCCATTGTCGGAAGGACCTTAAAAGCTACATTAGTGTAATAATAGTGATAATAGCAATGCTCGTTGAATGTTCGTGTTTTGCGACTTGGGGGTTTTTTTTAAATGTATCAGGTGTGATCAAATCGAGCACTTTTGATTGAAACCCGGCTGTGCATAAATTGGTTCAGGGAGGCGTAGAGCAGTACAGTGTTTGTCATGTGAAGGTGCCCAACCGGGCCAGTTAGCATTGTTTCAATTAGCCGGTGCAACTAATATAGGTACTACATCATCATCTGATCCGAAAGCAGAAGGGGCTGTAAAAGACCGTACTACAACTACAAGCCAAATCCTATTGCCAAACTCTGTTATTTACACTGTACTATCCAATGGAGAGGGACACGATAGTACTGGCGTCGTATTTGCATGTGTGCGCACATATAGATCAATAAAACATACTTTGCAAGATTGGAAGATTCGTGGCCAGTAGAGACACTGGAGTGCATGCACCCAGTTACTTAGAGACAATACACCTAGTCCCAGCAGACCAAGCGATCGTAGTAAGAATGGAGTGTATAGAGAGCGTGTATTTAAAGCTGTCCAAATGCTGCAAGCAACCCGATGCTGATATGCTTGTGCCCGAAATTCGGTGCTCGTTCTTAGTGAAAACGAGATCAGTGGCTATCTCCTGGTTGTCTCTATATTCTTTTATTTTCACTTCCCCATATTTTATTTTCACCATGGACCTTTTGACAAAAAGTTTATTTTTTGAAACGTCTTTTTAGTTACCCCAAATCCACCAATGTAGAACTGAAAAGGGAAATCTGAAAATTCCCAGACCTCCTCTGTGAGTCTGAGTCCCGATGCCAAAAATCCGAATAAACCTTCCCCCTACCCCCCCACCCCCCGTTCGCCCCACAGTATTTATTTTTGGGGCTCCCATATTGCCCGACGAAACAAGATGCACCAGCCCCCACCAATGTGCTTGGCACACAAGTTCCCTCACCCGAGGACTGGGAAAATATGCTTAAGTCGATTATGGCCCTCGTGACCTACTTTAAACCGTTCAAAAAAAATTCGTGGACCTTGAAACCCACCCCAGAATAACGACAAACGGTGACCACATAAATACATTTCAATTTAGTGTGAGCTAAACTCAGCAACCAATAAATGATGCCACTGTGATCACTTCACCGGCAAAACGCTTGCACACCGTGGAGCCGCGTAACATTGAAGTTGCCAGCTACCGCTCCTAGCTAAATCCACAAACCCGTCTTCTAAAACACGACCACCCCTCCAGTACCAAAAGTAGCAGCCCGTCCAACAGTTTCTGAAGCACTCATATCGCAAAATGGGACGTAAATGACGGGTCGTCAGATGCCATGAACAATTTTTAGACAAATTGACGGATATAATTCCTATCTGACTCTTCTTCGAACCAGTATTTTCATATAGCATGCGTCTCCCACGCTCTACCTTCGAACAAGTGTGGCGCTCCCACCCTATTTTGAATCGTCACCTTCTTCTCTGGTATCTGCCATTGAAGCGAATCTACGAACGCAACTGTCGGGACCGAGTCACCAGCATCACCGTATTTCTGCTGACGTCGAGGCCAGTTTAAAACGAACAGCAAATGATTCCTGGAATTGGTGCCTTGACGAAAATTTCGACCCCCGTTCCAATAAGCACCCAAATTCAACCTAAACAGCAAACATACAATATCTTCGGACCAAGCGCGAGGTCCGATGCGGTGCAGTCTTGGCACCTGAGATCATCAGGAACAGCCTTGATCTACTCCTGAACCCTTTGACGAAATCAGTAGATATCGAGATGTAGTAAGTTTACGATAAAGATAATTTTTTATCCCCTATTGTTAGGGGAGACGGTGGTCTTTTGTTGAAAATCCTTTATCAATGAACAATGAACGGTTAGCATTTGCATGTGTCATCACTCCTAAATAATAATTGATGGACTAGGTTTTCATATCTTAATGCAAATAAACCGTAATAAATCTAATACACCCAAGTTTACCCCTTACTGGGACATTCAAACCCCCCCCCCCCCCCCCAAGTGTGCCAGGATTAGAGACCCGGAAAGGAATACCCGGGGTTGGGTCAATTGCTGGCATTTATCCAGGAGAGTTAGAGCAGTGTACTGGCATTTATCCTATGGGAGCTAGAGCAGTGTGCTGGCACTCAACCTATGAGAGCTAGAGAACTCGAAGTATACGTCTCGAGCGCACCCTCGGTCGTTGTCTATATATCTATCTAAAGTTGTGCGTATTGTCGTTTACGCGTACGTTTTGTGAGGCCTTGTGGTAGGCAGCGATATCATTGACATCATCAAAGATGTCAGCTGTTTCTCACGTGGGGTCACCTTCGCGCCATCGTACCAAGTATTCAAACTTGCCAGTGTCATCATTCGTACGATGCGTGATGATTAGTCTGAACTCGACTTCACCTTCCGTCCACAAGTCATCAATATGTAGTGAATCCGAACTGCGATGTTCTAACCGGAGGAGTTCGACATGTACCGGATTATTCTTAAACTCGGGAGGGACGAAACCGTTCTTGTTGGCCGACTCTAGCATTGACTACATATGGTTCAAAGAGAGGACGCTTTGCCTTTGTTGTTCTACCTTCATCACTACATCACCTTCGTCGAACTGTACTAAGTCGTGAGCATGCAGACGGTCGAAAGTCTTCGTTAGCTTGCCCGTGCACTTCTTTGTAATGTGATAAAGTGCCGGGAGGATCGTATTCTACAACTGATCCAAGCTCTGAGGGTATGTGTCGTTGGTGACTGGTTGTGCCTCAGGTATGACGTTGGTAAAGTCTGCCAACGGAACGTGTCGACGACCGAAATACACACTATAAAGTGTTGAACGTAACAAATCAGTCAGTGATAATCTCAAGAATACTAACAGTTCGGTACATGAACTGAAAAGTGTCATGCCACTAGCAATAGGACACCGTGTCAAGAATAAAAGAAGTTCCCACCCTAAGCGGTAGAACTCTATATGACCCCAGAAGGTGAATCAAATGAATTTACTTCTCATCTGTTTACATTCGTCTAACAGGTTATGGGCCTCGAATTTCACACGATAGTAAGTCATAATATACACTTAATACCCATCTAAACATCGATTCTCGACACGTGTGCATACTGTGAATTGATCGGCACACTGCAGTATCTCTCTGTACTAACACGCATTGATGTTAGCTAAGCACTCAATGCATTAGCCCGATACATGGATAACCCCTCCCAACAATATTGGCTAGCTGCACAGCGTATACTACGTTATCTGAAAGGTACATCACATCATAGACATACCTAAAATACCAAGAAGGGCCTCCTGTAGCTGACATTGTTTTTGATACAGACTACGCCACTCTATATTAACCGGATTCCCGTTGCTTGGAAATCACACCGGCAGAAAACACCTTCTCCTAGTTCCGCTGAATCCGAATATTTTGCTGCTTCTGAGGCAGCAAAGCATATACATTGACTTCGGAATGCCCTTGCCGAGCTCGGTTTCCAACAAACTTCTCTTACAATTCTCCGATGTGATAATAAGTCAGCTATCCATGCTATAGCTTCCACGGGACCTACCAAGCACCTAAAGCACATTGATATTCGGGTGCATCACATCAAAGAACTGCAAGATAATGGTATCATCTAAATGAAATTCGTCTCTTCTGCCGAGAATCAAGTCGATATATCAACCAAAAACTCTGCACGTCCTACCCATTCACGGCATACCGATGCTATGTTAAAAACCATTTCCTCCGAGTCAAACGGTGCGAGTGAGAATCAATCCAGGGGAGAGTGATATTATATCCGATTGCATTCTCTCGGTTTACCATCTACTGCTTTCAGGGGAGTGTTGGGTATAACAAATCAGTCAGTGATAATGTCAAGAATATATACAGTTCGATACATGAACTGAAAGGTGACATGCCGCTAGCAATGTGACACCGTGTCAAGAACAAAAAGAGGTTTCCGCCCTAAGCGGTAGAACTCAATATGACCCCAGTAGGTGAATCGAATAAATTTACTTCATATCTGTTTACATTCGTCTAACACAAGGTGCACTCTTGTGACGGCGGGATATACAAAGGTTCTGATAGAGCATTGTATAATGTAGGCGTTCGTCTCATCTTAAATGTACTGCATCATTGTCGAATCGACTTGTTATCATCTCTGTGGCGACTTTCTGCCGCCCCCAGTACGTACGGGCGGTACGATGGCGATACTTTCTGAGGCATAGCACTTCTTCTACCAAAAGTGCCACTTTTTTGTTGGTAAATTCTGTGCCCATGTCTGTCGGAATCAACCGCGGAAAGCCGTGTTCGCCAAATATTTTTATCAACGTCTGTACCGTGGTCTCTTTTATCTTATCGGGTGTAGCCCAAAGAATTGAGTAGCCTGTCGCGATAGCTAAGACGTGGGAGATATATTTGTTTCCTTTCTGAGATTCGAGTTGGATTGTAATATAATCGACCTGAATCTGATTCCATGGGTAACGAGCATCAATGCTGATCATTGGATGGAAATCTTTGCGTAGAGTATCCTGTCCTAGGCATGTGTCGCATTGACGCTTTACTTCGGTCGCGAGCTCAAGTGTCTTGCGCCACCTGTGTTCATTATTGCGGAGTTGCAGAGCTGTGTCTGCTGCCCCGTAACAGCCTTGTTGGTGTTGGGCTTGCATAAGCTGTCTGCCATGCTGTGTTCGTCCGGTGTTGCCTGTGCGAACGCAGGTTGACCCTCTGCCTTAGCCATAGCAACCGATATTTCACGCGTATGTTGTTTAGGGTTAGGGTTTGGGGGGATTTTTTTCTCTCGAGGTTACCTATTACCAGGCACTTCGCTTCCACGTAGAGTGTTGCACGATGTATAACTTCGTGCGTCAACGATATATTGCTCATTCCCCCTGCTCGCCGAGAGATGGTCTTCACTCTTGTCCGTTGTATATTAAATAGTACTGCTCTGATTGTGAGTATCTTCAGAGGTTGTTGCACGTGATCTACTCTCTTCCGTCTCGTCCTTCTCTATTCCCCTGGCTCTCACATCACACTCTCCTTCTGATCCCTTCTCTGTAAAGTCAATTTGTGCCCACTGGTACCCTTCATATGTCGAGTACGAGTAGCTACCCCGAGTTGTGAGCAACTCTTATCTGATTTAGCACTCACTCATGCACACACGAATTGCCGTTACTCACACTGTAAGGATGAGTACCTTCCCCCCCCTCTGGTGATACAGCTTTGGCGACTAACCAGCTTGCCTATATACTCGCACGAGGTACCCATCACATAGTAAATTCGAAGGCAAATACCACTCGGTTGTGCCCATGGTTAAAATACCAACCGAAAAATTCCTGTATTGATCGCAGTAAACCAGGATTGTTTACCAAGCATAAAACTACGGCCAAACAGCGGAGACTCAACAAGGTTTATCCCAGCATCAACCAAGGAGAGAATCTAAACTCAGAGAGGGACACAGAAATATTTTAGATGGAATTATCTCGGAATCGAAATGCCGGGAGTATGGAATCATCAATATAGAATATCTCTGATGGGCATATAGGCATCCCTACCTATCGGAGAAGTACAATCTAAGAGCATAAGGCTAAAGATTACAATGGAAGCCACACTCGTTGAAGGCGTGGTGACGCTGCCTTTGGATTGGATCGTAGAATAAGTGAGATCCTTTTTCACCTTAAGAGGTGTTTTTTAATGGCTCAAGAATTACGAGTCCAAAGCATATAAAAGCAGGGACTCGAATCAAATAAATCACAACTATTCACTTAAAACTTGAAACACTTTAAGATACTTTAATATCTGAGAACAATAACTTATCAGGTCCGTTTTACCTCTACTCTGAGAATGACAAGCTTCGATTTGAAACCAAAGGTTAAATTTCTAATTCTGGATAAGCCGGTGCAGTGGGACCAATGGAAAGCTCAATTGGATATGATCCTGATGAAACAGGGTCGCCTACAACTGATCGATGTCGCTACACCACCCAATGACTACTATGAGACTCAACGTGAAACGTTTACTCAAGAAGACCGTGGAGCCGCGTCTGAGACAATTTATCATACGATCTCTCGTAGACTTCAACAGGAGTTACTCCACATCATGAAAGAACCCTACGCATTTTTCAAGGCATTGGAAACCAAATTCAAGATTAACACCCAGGGAGGTATCGGCCGCTTAAGAAAGGAGCTCTGGGCAAAACGCAGAAGAGTAATGAAACTTTGGAAGCTTTTATCGGTGATATTAATTTGAAGAAAATGGAATTGGATAAACGCGAGGCTCCGCCGTCTGAGATTGACTTGAAAATCGTCTTGAAAGAAGGTCTCAATGAACATTTTAAAGCTGCAAGGACTCATCTCAATACAGTCGATACTGACGTCATGAGCTACGAGGAGCTCTGCGAATATCTCCGAAAATTCGATATGGAGGAAATTCAAACATCGACCTCGAATACAGAGACTCGAGGAGGAGAGAGAGCACATTCTGCCAGAGCAGAACAAAAGTGCTTCAATTGTAGCAAACCAGGTCACATCGCTCGTGACTGCCGATCCAAGCATCGCAGACCCAGACCGGACATTTACTCTGACCGCAGGGAGTATCGCAAACCTTATGAAAATCGATATTCTAACAATCGTGGAAATAACTCCGACGATCGCCATCATCGTAAAAGAACTGAGGAGTCCAAGCTGCACCGCAAAGACGATTCAGTACCGATATCTACACCCTACTCACGACGCGCCGACTATCCGTTGAAGAAACCCAGCTATCATCAAGATAAACGTAACGAATTTTATAGAAAAGCATCTAACGTAAGAGGAGAATACTCCAGGGAAGAAATGCGTAAACCTCCTAAAGTAACGTTCATTTGGACATGAATAATGAGTAGAATTCTAGTAGTGACGATGAAAGCGTTAGAGCATTTTCAGCAATTGCCGACTATATCGAATCTGACATCGAATTGTCAGATGTGGATATGCCAGAAGCCATCATGGCTACCCCCGAAAATTGCCCCCGATTCGTGATTAAGACTAACATCGAGCCGGACGAGAGAGAACTATCAGATTTTACTCTAAATAATTATAGTTCGGACGAAGACGATGGACCGGCGGGACTTCTACTCGACAGCTCTAGTGAGGATGACTACGATGACCTACCCAACCTGCTGTCCGACAGCGACTCCGAAGAAGATGAAGCTTTTAGAGATAAATTTAGTGAGGACGTTATCTCTTCACCTATAAAAGCTATAGAAACTAAGATAAATTTCGGCCAAAGAGCATCTACGACTGACAAAATAACAATTGCTGAACCTAGTGGGACTCTAGACAGTGGAGCCTCAGTCCACATTATTAACGATCTAGAGTTGATATCAAACGCAAAGTGTCACTTCACAAACGTACACCTAGCTGACGGGACTATTGGTATCGCAACTCATTCAGGGCAATTGAGTGACGCTGGAAGGGCTATTTATGGGCCAACCCTAAAAACCAACTTAATCAGTGTCCCCCAATTAACCAAGACAGGATACAAAATCTACATGGATAACGCAGTCTACCTCTTACTATCTCCCCAACATCTGGTATATAATTGTGAGCTAAAGCAAGGCGTTTACGTCGTACCCCTGTAATTTTTTTCAAAAGAATTTGCTTACGCCGCCAGCTGGCATGAACGACTAGCACATCCAGATCACTTACCCAAGGGCCTGCCACCTATCGACTACCATGCAAACTGCGAGTCATGTATCATGGGTAAACTTGTCAGATGTCGGACACGAAAAATCAGAAAGAACGAACCATCACAAAACCCAATGGACTTACTCTATATTGACCTTATTGGAAAATTTAAACGGAGTATCGGAGGAAATTGCTATGGCCTTACTCTCATAGACGATTGCTCCAACTTTGAGAAATTCGAACCTCTGTCCACCAAGAAAGCGCCTGTAGTATATGACACCTTACTCGGAGCATTGGACGACTTAACAGTACTAAGTGGACGAAAAGCAAACATTTTACAATTCGACCGAGGCTCGGAACTTGTGAATAAGGAAGTAGAGACTAACTTACGAAGACTTGGCTACGATATTCGATCAACACCAAAAGACTCATCAGAACACAATGGAAAAATTGAGCGGAGCCATTGTACTAATTTAGGGAGAGCTAGAGCGACTCTGCACAACTCAGGATTAGGTGATGAATTTTGGAGTGAAGCATACCAACATGTCACAGACGCTCACAACAACGTCGGGAGTAAGAGGAACCCGACAACGCCAATCGAAAGGTTCACTAGCCGTAAACCAAATTATAACCGCTTTCGAACTTTCGGCAGCAAATGTTTATGGAGGAAGACGACTAAAAGCAACAAATGGGATAAACGTGCTCGCCGTGGAATTGTGATGGCTAACCCCCAGCGAACCACCTCTGATACTTTTCGAGTTTTTAGTCCAGAAACCAACAGAGTATCACGAACCAGAGATATACGCTTTTTTGAGGATGAATTTTACATATGGAAGGATGGACAGTGTACGGAGCAGACTACAGGAAGAAAAGCTGAGCCGACGAACGACGACTTATCAACTGTATCTTCACAGCCTATGGACCCAGGCGAAATTACTCAAAACACCTCTAGTAAACGCCATCGAGAGTCGGAGGACTCTGACATTTTATCAACATCAAATTATTCTGCTGCTTCCAAAGACCAGACTGACACCATATCCGCACACATCTCAAAGCGGAAAAAGACCGGACACCGATCTTCGAGAGAAGTCACAAATGTAGTAAACACATCAAAATACGATACTAAAACCTACTGAGTCTCCCTGAGGCTCAGTGCGGTGTATTTATTCTTATATTTGATTGTCTACGTGGTCTACAAATAATTCACCTCGTGTGAATTAATTGTAAACTAATTCTAACTCCACACTGATAGTGGTTTAAGGGGACTTTTACTAAACTCCTCTCAAGCTCAAGCGTACCAGTGATTGAAGAGCTTCAAAAATAAATGACCTCTTAAACTATCGAAAATTAAACATATAAAACTAGTAGTGTAAATTAAACAATATATATATATATATATATATATATATATATATAAAATAGTGAAATCCTTCTGCTGAGTAAGTTCGTGCCTTGGAAACTGGTCTTTTGAACCATCCCGGCTGTGCTGGTATATTTTTACCTCCCAAAAAGCTAGGGTATCCGCTGGTATGTTTTTACCCCCCTCCATAAGCTAGGGTATCCGCTGGAGTTATACTCGCCTATAAGCTCGAGTTGTGGAATCGTCGTTCGCCTCTACACCGTGGTAAAATCTCACGAGGAGAGACAAACTCCGATCCGGAAATAGGTGATAGACATTTAGTATTCATCAACGTAACGTTGGAATTATTTTTGTTGTGCCGCTTTCTTCTTCTGTCGAGCTTGCTCGGCTTTGTGGTATGCAGCGATGTCATTCGGATCGTCAAAAGCTTCGGCTGACTCCCAAGTTGGATCACCTTCCCGTCAGCGAACCAAGTATTCTGTATTCCCTGTGGAATCATTCTGTCTATGTCGAATGATGTAACGGAACGAGGAACCATCCTGCCACATATGATCTTCTAAAGGCTTTTCGGTGGCTCTATGGACTAGTCGCAAAAGTTTCACTCTAACTGGTTTACCTTTGAAAGTATCTGGAAGTGAACCATCCTTGTGTGTCAGTTCATATCCTTGTCCCTGTCTGGCTTTGACAACCGACCTTCGGACCGTACCATTACCACATTCCCTGATTGAAAGGCGATAAAATCGTAAGCATGGAGGCGGTCAAACTGCCTGGATAGTGTGTCTGCGTATTTCTGCGAGACCTTGTAAAGCGTCGACAGGATAGTGTCGTGCAAACGATCCAGCCGGTGTGCCCAAGCCTCATTGGTGACCGGCTGATTCCCCGGAAGGTCATCCGTGAAGTCAGCAAACGGAACATGACGGCGACCGAAGTAAGCACTGAATGGTACTGTCTTGTGTCGCCGAGATATTCGGAGGTTCTGGCACAGCATAATAAGTGGTAGTCGGACATCCCATGCCGTAGGTAAAGATTCACATAGCTTGCGAACTCCTTCGTGTATGTCTCTGTGTCTTCTCTCCACTGCTCCCAGAACCTGAGGACGATATGGTGGCGACTTCGCATGCATCACTCCAACTTATTGAGGTATTAGTTTAACAATCTTGTTCGAAAACTCGCCTCCCTCGTCTGATTGGAATTTCCTGGGAAAACTATGTCCCCCAAACACCTCCATAAGTTTCGATGTCACCACTTCTGCTGACTTTGTGGCCGTTGCTCTTAATATTGAGTACCCCGTTGCTATATCCAAGACGTGCAATATATGTAAAACTAGTGGCATTGGAATCATGTCGACTTGAATATGATCCCACGGATACTTTGCCGTTATATTAATCATCGGGTGAAATCCCTTTCGTAACACCCTCTGTCCTAGACATGTGCGACAGTTTCTCCTAACTGTTTGTGCAAGTTCCAGAGCGTTAGGCCACAAATGTCCGTTCTGCTGTAGTTGAGCAACTGTATCCTCTGCTCTATGATGCCCAATCTCATGCTGACACAATGTGAGCTGTGTAGGACGGCTTATCTCTTCCTCATCTGGAGAATCCGTCATGGCTACTTCCGAGGTAGCGATCGATACTAGCCGAGACGTATCTAATGGGGTGACTTTCGATACTGAGGACGGTTCGGCATATCCCAATCGTGCTGAAAACGTCGCTGGAAGGCTATAACCATTGCGTGGGCCTACTCTGGCAATGACTGTGTGACCCCATGGTGTCTTGCCACTCGCATACTTGCCGTATTTGAGGAAGGAGTGGGTTGTCCTTGAAACTAATACTGAGTCTC
This sequence comes from Sphaeroforma sirkka, assembly GCA_001586965.3. Lineage (NCBI taxonomy): Eukaryota > Ichthyosporea > Ichthyophonida > Sphaeroforma > Sphaeroforma sirkka. The sequence continues at coordinate 76,797 of LUCW03000366.1, read as the reverse complement.
TTTGTAGAAGCGACTTGAATAACTGGAACCAAGGCTCGTGGGGCGCCCACGGTAGACACACCGTAGCTGTGGCCCTCTCTGATCGTATCTTGCGCAACATTCTATAGATTAATCTCCATGGTGGGTTCATCCATCCGTCTATATCTTTCCAACAATGTGCAAACGCTCCACACATGTCATCGTCGGTGTAGTAGCGTGGCAAATGGTGATCCTGTTGCGAAGCAAAGACATCGACATTATTCTCACCCATAATCCGTTGCGCTTGTTCAAAGAAATCTGGAAAAAGTTGCCAACATTCTGCATATAGTACCTCCGGGTCCTCAGTCTCAACAGTTCCCTCATGAAGCCTAGACCACGCGTCTGGTAGCACGTTCTTTATACCCGGGGTGTGCGAGATAGTGAAATTGAAAGGCGCTATGATGTGATGCCATCGTTGTAGCATCGGATTCAGCTTCAGCTGTGTGTTCATATACACCAAAGCCTTGTGATCAGTCAACATTGAAAAACGTTGACCTTCGAGATGATCCCGGAAGTGTGTGAGACCATATACCAAGGCCAATAATTCCTTCATGGGTGTTGCGTAATTGCGCTGTGCTGCGTTGAGGGTCTTGCTGAAGAACATTAGGTATTGCTTCTTCTCTTCTAGGGTCTGGAACAATGCACCTCCAATACCGTTGTCGCTTGCATCCGTTTCGAAAGGTACTTCGTCGACGGGAAATTTCAACACTACTGCCTCAACTATGGCTTGCTTCATGGCATCACAAGCTTGCTGGTGTCTCTGTTCCCACCTGTCTCCAATGATTTCCTTGGGCCTCAGTCTTACGAATTCCCGGAGTTGGGCAACTACCTCTGCAAATTTTGGTAGGTGCTCGTGAAGAAAGTTGGCTAATCCCAAGGCCGATGCAATGTCTTTGTACTTCTTCGGGGTTGGCCAGTCAATGAGCTTGGCCTGCTTTTCTTGGCAAATATCTATTCCGGCCTTCGATACTCGCTTCCCTAGGATCATGACTTCTTTGACTGCAAAATGACATTTTGAAGGGTTTAGCTTGAAACTGTGGTACGTCAGCCGCCGAATGACCTCTTTCACTACTTGTACGTGTTCCTCGTAGTCATCTGTTGCTATTACGATGTCGTCCAGGTAGTGGTGTGCCGGAAGTCTTTGCAATATCACACTCAGTGTACGCTGAAACTGCTGCGTCAGTGTGTGTAGTCCAAATGGCGCTGATGTGTGAAACTGAATAGATACTGAGAATCAGGGTGAATTGGGAGTCGATGGTACGCTGCGGTTAGATCCAATGTCGTGAAATATCTCTTCCCTTTGATGTTACCAATGGCGTCGTTGATACGGGGAATAATGAACTGATCCGCCGGTATTAATGCATTCACCGCTCTGAGGTCCAAACACACTCGCACTTTCTTTAGTTCTCCAGATTGAGTGTACTCTGGCACGGCGAGCAAGGGTAAGTTGACGGAAGTGGCTGTATCCCTTTGAACTATGACTAAATCTTGAATCCACTTCTGCATCTGTCTATCTACCCATGGTATCCATTTGTCTGCTACAAAGTTCCTTACTGCCTTCCGCATCCTTGCAGCTTGATCTGGTGTCACTGGCAATCTAATTTCGCCTCCCTCAGTTCCTTGTCTAGTTCCAGGCGAACACCGGTTTCCTCGGTCAAATCTGGTGGTCGTCTCAACGGTATTGGTTCCAATAGTTTATCTAGCTCCGTTGGATCTATGGGTGAGAATGGCGATTGAAGGCCTCCCACGTATAGCCCTAAGCCAGGCATAAGATCCTGGCCTACGATCGCGTCGATAGCCGGTGGTAGATTCATTAGCTCGAAAGACTGTTCTGTGAGCTCTAGACCATATTGTACTGGAGCTTGTACGGTTGAGCCTATTCGCCGTGTACGAAGACTACGATCAGCTAGGTATATATAGGATCCCTCCGGAGCCGACTTAATTTGCAATCCACAATCGTGTGCGGATGTCGAATCAATGCAACTTCTGTTTACCCCAGAATCCACTAACGCCCTGCATGTCTTACCATTAATCAGGATGGATATGAATACTCGATTGTCCATTGAAAGTAATGGATCTTTGATCGATAGTATCACAGGTGTGCTAGACGGGAAAACTAAAGTTGCATCTACATCCGACACCCTTACGTCCTATTCCTGATCGCTGCCTATGGTTTCCCACGTTGCATCCTCTTCCAACTCACCCTGTTCGATTTCGTCTGGGTGTGTCAGTATGGAAGCAATGTGTGTGTCTGTAGGTGTGGTCTCCTCCTGCTCCGTTTGCTGGTCGTCCGAGTCTATTAGAGCCGTAATGGTGTTGACCGCGGGCAAACTCTTATTGAAGGATACGCCTTGCTTGAATCCTCGGCCCGAGTTCGATGTGAATCCAACCCGTTTGTTCGACTGGTAGTGCTTGCAGGATGATATATGCCTGAAACTGGGTGGGGCACCCGCTCTGCACGCGTAACACGTGGTGGTCGTAGACGTGCTTGTGCGTTGTGTGCTGCCTCCTCCTGTATTCGTATTCAAAATACGATCTCGTTGTTGGGCTGGAAGCTGTCTACGCCGATCAACCACATTCATCTGTGTCCGTACCCGTTGTCTGAGGATGGCATCGGTTTCTTGTATGTCTGGATTTAAAATGCGGAGAAGGTCTTCAGTCTCCAGCTGGTCCCAGCCTATGTGGTGTTGTAGCGTGCGTTCATATGTTATTACCTGTCAGGGCCTCGAGGGCTTGTATGAGGCAGTGAGTAAGCAACCGCTTAGGAAAGTCCTTGCCCTTATCTGCTTGCTCCCAGGCTCTCTTGTGAACTTCCACAATCTTGTTCAAATGTTCCCTGGCTGACTCTACACCCTTGGTGCGGGGATTACCCTTCGCCAACTTCTTAAAGGTAGGGTCTACGGTGGCCTTGCTCTCATAGTCACAGATTTGGTCTATGACCTGTTCCGCCGGATATACCCTCAGCTGATTATGGTTGTCACGGAGATAGTCAATTGTGGCCTTTTCTGCCTTAAAATGTATGGGTACCTTATAGAACCAACGTACCATCCACGACTCATCTAGTCCTGAGACATGAGCGTTCTTCAGTGCCTCTTCTAACGCCTCTCGTGTGTCTCTATCGGCTGTGATAACGGTCTAAAGGCCAATCGGGCCATGTCCGTGGCTCCGGAGCCCTGTTCTTCCTGATAGCTTCCAATTGAGTATTCAACGCTCCTTTCAGTGTATCGATCGTGGACGTTAGTAATGTACATCTTGGGACATCGTAGTTTCCCTGTGCTCGACAAAGTTCATCCACAAAGAAAGATATCTTCCCTTCGAGGCTTTGACACATGGCTCGGCGATGCTCGTTCCACTGCGCTGGTGTCATGATCGGCTCTCTAGCCTGTTCGTCTTTGTGTGGTCGTTTTCTGCTACCATGAATATTACCGTCGTCGACGTCACTAGACTTGCGCTTACCGTCGTCGACGTAACTAGCCTTGCGCATATCCCGCATCGATCGCGCGAAGTCTCAGTGCTGTCCGCTGAGTTCCCATCGTCTACGTAGTTGTTCTCGTTCGGCTTCCCTACGATAATCCCCATGTGGGTCGCTCAAATATTGCTCTAGCTGTCGGCCCCTGATTTCGTCAGATTTTTGCTGACGAGTGCCCGTGGCCCACCCTAACATATTGCTATGCCGTTGGACTGGTCGCTCATCCCCGTTGCCTGCGAGGAAATCCTGACTTGCACTGGTGAAACTTCCCGATCGAGTTCGCTTTCGAGTGAAATCTCGTTCAGGTGCTCGGTGAAAATACTGCCATGAATACGGTCTATCACCCGCTGAATGAATGCCCGAGGTACCTCGGACGTTGGCTACCCTGTGTCGCTCAGCTGCTGGTTCAGCAGACTTTGAACGACTAGTATGCCTAATCACAAATTGTACCTCACTGTCTTCTGGATCTGCTCTCCCTCTTGCCGACAAGCGAGACCCGTGCCCCAACTGATGTTGCCTGCTTGCTGCCTGGCGCATGTCTTGGTCTGTCTGTTCATATCGCGGTTGTTCATCTCATCGACGCGATGCTACTGTCTGGCGCGAAGAAGCTGTGCCTCCTTGGTGGGTCTGCTCGAAATCTGACAAGGATCTCTGGATTGCTTTGCCGTCGCGACGAGTGCGTCGAGGGCTGCGGGGTGCTGGATGCATAGGCATCTTGATGATAAGACTTCGATGTATGGCTTTGTGTTGTTGATGAATAGTTGGTCCAGATTGAAGGAGTGTCGGCTATTATATAATAGTTGAACTCAGCTATTCGTGTTACACACTTTCTTCCGCCGACGTCCTCTCGTGATACCAAAATAGCTAATTATCATTGAATCATGTTGATGTCTACGAGGTCTGCTTGCGGGTCCCCGAAAACTGGTTGCGCTCGAATACACCTTGCTCCTTAATGATTGCTAATCATTTTGTTTGGTTTGGTTTTGTAAATGAGTACTCGTTTTGCTCTCCTTTGCTCTGCCTATAGGAGTAATTAAGAGTTGCTGATAGACTCGAAGCGTGTTCAATGATCAACCGCCTGTCGTGTTCTAGCGTTCTGAATGCTCCTTCAATCCAACCTTCGGACCACTGTACTCCAACATAAAATCAAACCCTAGGCCTGCAGCCAGGAAGTTCTGGTCAAGGTAATTACATCGATTTTGAAGTTGGAAAACCAAAAACATGTTCCCTATTCAAACCAACTTGAGTGTACTTGCACGATGCCTGATAAGTGCTGTCTACTCTTGCAGGTACTATTTCTTCTGTTCCTTGCAAGAGTCCGCTGCATCTTGACGATTCGCCTTATACGTCGGCGATAACGTTCTCGTTCTCCTTAGTTTTCACCAATAATCATTCAACCGTACCATGCTACTTGCTGGTCCTACGGCTAATTCACGATAAAAATTGCTGAAGATGATAAGGTGAACCGTAGGACGAAACACCTGGACCTAAGACACTATTTTATCCGGGATAAAATTCAAGACAACTCGGTGGTCTTACGATACACGCCCACAGACAAGATGACTGCTGATGCTAGCGAAAGCACTCGTGGGAAAAATATTCGTTAAACACAAGAAAACCATGGTTAAGCCTGTAGCTGGAGAGAATGCATACTCGCACAGAGCATAGAGACTGAGAACCCGATAAAGCGGGGCTGGAAAGCTTAAATATCTCTTGAAATAAATAATTTTGATATTGAACTCTCAAATTTACAAGCTGTGTGCAATGAGCTCCCAATGATGAAAGCTAACGAGCAACGAGCAATATGAAAAATCAAAAGAGCTAAAAATTCAAATGTTGGATTCTTCTGGCCAGACCGTGAAAACATTAACGTTCTTGCTTTTTATATATATTATTTTTTGAAAAAATATATTTGTGCCCTGCACCTGTGATTGTACTACGGGTTACTGGGTTGATCTTCCCCAATTTTGGGGCTTCTGGCCGTAAACATTTTGATCCAACATTCGAACGTAACGCACAGGACAATTTTCAACTGGGCCATGGGCCAACCAGATTAACACCAAATGCAAAATTTATGAAGCCAGCGGGAATAGAACCACTGACTTATACATTTTTTTAGCGAAGTACTTTACCACCTAACCAACACACCTGTTGATTCGATATATACTTCACAATATTAAAATTTTTCAGTCCTGATTTCCCCTCTTACAGGATTTCACAGGCAAGAATCAGAAATTTTTCTAAGTCTAATTTTTGGCCACATCTTCGAAGCACACCTAGGGATCAAATTTTGTTTTGGGAAGCTTGGATTCCGGCAAACTACATCTCCAGCTTCAGGGGGAGTATTGATCGCAATAAACCAGGATTGTTTACCAAGCATAAAAGTAAGGCCAAACAGTGGAGACTCAACAAGGTTTATCCCAGCATCAACCAAGGAGAGAATCTAAACTCAGAGAGGGACACAGAAATATTTTAGATGGAATTATCTCGGAACCGAAATGCCGGGAGTATGGAATCATCAATATAGAATATCTCTGATGGGCATATAGGCATCCCTACCTATCGGAGAAGTACAATCTAAGAGCATAAGGCCAAAGATTACAATGGAAGCCACAATCGTTGAAGACGTGGTGACGCTGCCTTTGGATTGGATCGTAGAATAAGTGAGATCCTTTTTCACCTTAAGAGGTGTTTTTTAATGGCTCAAGAATAACGAGTCCAATGCATATAAAAGCAGGGACTCGAATCAAGTAAATCACAGCTATTCACTTAAAACTTGAAACACTTTAAGATACTTTAATATCTGAGAACAATAGGAATACACCAAGTCTGAATTACGAAGAAGAAGAAAGAATAATCTCAAGCTAATGGCGGACAAACGTAAAATAAGTGACGATCGTACTACCAACAAACAAAAGTTTGTAGAGAAAATCATGTACTGGCAGAGTCAGCAAGATAGACTTACCGATGCAGAAGTAGTACATGTTGTGAGGGTAGAAGCCGATAGACCATATGTTGGCAATCCAGTGCCCAATGTTGACGATGCTGCCGAAGTAGACGAAGTAGAAGAGTATGAATATCAGGTTGGAGATGGTCAGCATAACTATACATCTGAAGAATGTGACAATTGTTACGATTGGGATGGCGAAGAGAATCCCTTTGACACAAGAAATTGTCACATTGAAAGTTCACTCAATGAAGCCGAGACCAATGAATCGGCAAATCAACATAAAGAAGCGGAATTGGGAATTGGGTTACAGTACATGGTAAACAGTATGTCTGACGCGCAAGTACTGCAAAATCTTAAACGGCATAACTTAGACTTACCAAACTCACCGACTCCGAAGGACCTTCGAGCCGATCTACTCCACAAGTGGACCAACGATGCTTACAACGATTGCTATGATGAGCTTCATCGTTCTTCAACCCAAACTATCATGAAAACATTACGCTACTATGATATACTGGCTGACAAGCAAGATATGCGCGATACTACGCTTCGAATTGTTGATAGATGAACACGCCTTCTGTGCATAGTGCGCAATGTAAATACTACTTCTACTACCCTGCAATGTATTTACTACTTTTTACTACTACTACTTTTCACTACTAAATAAATAAATATTTCAATATATATAACACGAGAGAGGACTGTCGGTTGGCAATTATTTAAATTTGAACAAAATAAAATAAAATTATAAAGAACCTGTCGTTTATTTAGATTTCCTACGTGCACTTATATTTCTACCAACTTTGAGGTAGTCGTTTTATAATTTAAAACATTATAGTGTTGTAAACTCGGGGTGGAAACCTTTTTACTTGAGGTAGCAAATTTTTTACTGGAGGTAGCAAACTTTTTAATTAAGGTAGCAAAATTTTTACTGGAGGTAGCAAACTTTTTACTTGAGGTAGCAAACTTTTTACTTGAGGTAGCAAACTTTTTCTGAATGGTAGCAAACTTTCTTATCGGAGGCTCAAATCTTCAGGGGGTGTTTTTTTTAGGGTTACAGCACTAAATAAATATAAATGTGTATGTATAAATATAAACTAATACACACAAGTCTCAACATGATCATCAGGCGAGCTAACTAATCCTACGGCACATAGTGATATTGTGGTGTCAATTCAATTTCGCGTTACTCCAAGCAATTCTACATCTGCAATTATATATTTTTCAGTACTTGATTCTGTAGAAGGCCAGCTATGTAAATATTGTACTATTACTCCTACGACACATAACGACATTGTGGTGTCAAACTAAAGCCACTCCTACCACCTGTAGAAGGCCAGCTACATATTATACTACTACTCTTACCACACCCAACGATATTGTGATGTCAAACTAGCGCTACTCCTACCACCTTCTGTAGAAGGCCAGCTATGTATTATACTACTACTCCTACCACATACAACGATGTTGTGTTGTCAAACTAGCGCCACACCCAGCGCTTCTATTAACTGGTACTACTACTACTATTTTGTATAATAATTTACAGTATATATATACATAGGACATGTTTGACAATTCCAACCACTCTGACATTTGTTTATAAAATTACTGCAGCTTTTTTAAAACAACCAAAAATACAATATGCCGGACACCTGTAGTGTATGTAAATGCTTAGGTGTAGCCGACGCTGTGTACATGAAGGATGGCGAGTTCTTCAGAAACAGACTGATACAGTTTAAACTGCGCCACATAGAGACTCATGGAACAGGGCCATATCTCAGGAGCGTCAAAAATACCCATGTATGCTGTATCCATTTCCGCAAAGAGGACTTCCACATATCTCTGGGAGGAGACGGTAAACGTGAACGACCGTACGAATTCGGTCGTTTAAGAACGATCAATGGTCGAACCGCAACGCCGCGGTTTTATATGTCCCGATGCGAGGAGCAATCATACCAGGATGCGAACGACGGTTTGTTGTCACCAACTAGCACCATACACTATAATACGGTTGAGAGCTTCGCGGTTGTTGCCGGAGGTATAGCGGGGCATCCTATATTAAACCAAGAGACACCCTCACAATTGCCAACATCATCACCCGATACCCCTATTACTGCTGCTACTAGTCAACCTACACAGGCAGTCTTGACACCAGATAATAACAGCCCTGAGATATCGACACGTCGTAGGACTCGTAGTGCTCGTACTACTCCACACAGTGCTACTACTACTGGTAGTGCGCAGTCTCATACACAGGCAGTCTTGACACCAGATAATAACAGCCCTGAGATAACGACACGTCGTAGGTCTCGTAGTGCTCGTACTACTCCGCACAGTGCTACTACTACTGGTAGTGTGCAGTCTCATACACAGGCAAGGTTAACGGGACCACCATTGCCTCCACCTGTTATGCTTCGGAGAAGCGATAAAACTCGGAATACACATACTACTCCCCACAGTGCTACTATTGCTGCTACTGGCAGTAGTGCGTAGTATCACAGACAGGTAGTCATTAGTATAGCCACTACGAGGTAGTAAAGAATACTTACAGTCCTGTCGCTGGATAGGGATAATATTATTTATTTCAAAAATGACAAGTATGTATGTTACAATGTGTGAACATATGGTATGACTCTCATAGTCGCTGTAGTAGTTCAGGAAAGATTGATGGGAAGAAGTGGTCAGTAAATTCCCGTTTGAAGCTTTGGCCAGGTGAGTCGACAATGGAAGATATGCGTTGAGTCAATTCGGGCCGGAGTTGACAAAACACTGTTACTATCGAATGTTCCATATATTCGCTTGCTGACCTACTAAGTAGAGTACCCACCTCTGTGGTACGGATCGGGTCTGCGCCGTGTAGTGCCGCGGAATGGGTTAGTGCAGAGTACGAAATACCGAGAAGGACCATGTTATCCGTCATAATCCGGTCGAGGAGCGAGGATGGGGGTAAGATAATGCCACACCAGACCACGGATGAATTCGGTATGTGTTGGCTGGCCTGAATCAGAAGTATCATAGGCGGTACCAACAAATGCGATGATTTGGTTTGAACCGAAATTTGGAAGTAGTACTTCAACAGCGTGATCAGCCGGAGTATGGGGAACATCTGTTGATGTGTCAGGGACAGGTGAGGATACGGTGGTTTTTCAACAAGCTGGAGAAAATATCCAAGGTGTTCGTGGAGGGTCCAGATACCATGGAAATCGTGGCACTCCTGTAATTGCTGAAGGAGGTCAGGGCCGACGGGCGGCAGTTTCGGGCCTACCAGGATGCGTCGAATCAGTTGTTGGATGCAGGTAAAGTGGCTGGTAGTGAACTTGTGACTACCGGGGCAGACAGGGCAGAGACAGCCGTCGGTGCGGTAGTCGAGCAATGTGAACATGTACGTAGTCGTTACAATCGTAGCACAGAGCCAGATTGTTGTAGACTCGAAGCAGCGGTTGAAGCTGTCGTGTCTGGCTGTGTCTCGATTTGAGGTTGGCGGTTTACCCATAACCAGTTGGTAGTAGTATTGGCGCCGGGCCATTGCCGCGATCTCCTTGTGTAGAACTACGGTCTCCGGTCAGTCTAAAATATCAAGATCAAATGAGATAACATATTGGTTTTTATTTGTATTTATAATAATTTAATACAAATTCTTTTTCCAATATTTCTAAAGTGATTTAAATTCACTTTGATGGCCTCAATAGCCTGAGTATTTGGTATGACTCATTTACTTGGACCTATTTGAGACGATAGTGGATGTAGGATATTATAAACTAATTTTTATAATCTCTGAACTACTACTTACAGGTTTTGGTCTTCCCGCCAATCTCCAAAATCCAATAAGTCTTTTTCTTTTTCAAATTTTCTTCAGACGGAACTTTGTTTAAATTAGCCAATGTATTAACTTGACTTAAGTTATTATGTCTATCTACAAATTGGTCATGAGCACTTAGTACTTCTAGTGAAAATCATTTAATAAAGAACAGCTAGAGGTACGTCCTGTGTGATTGAGGATATTAAGGCTCTTACCAAGAGGCAGTCTCGATCTTTCTTACACAAGCTACCACTGTTTAAATCTAACTGACTTAAATTGTATCTTAGTTTATACAACATAGTTTAAAACATAGAAATATCCATCGAAGTTTACATATTTTTCAGTTATTTAGTAGTTACCGTAGTGTACTGCTTCTAGACTGTCTAATGATTGCTTCGATCACAAACCTCTCTGCCCAGGTCAGTACTCTACAGGCCAATCTAAATCAAATTTTGGGACCGGCTTTAACAGCCCCGAACAATGATAGGCCCATCTCTAAGGAACCTTTGACTGATGACCAATGGAAATCAACCATACACCAAATACTCACTAACAACTGTGCAAAAACAACCAATCTTGAATCCGAACTCTGGGACCTTAAATCCCAAACCCGTGCACCTATAGATAAAAACACACCCGACACTTCCCGATTTGGCTTCTCAAGCCCGCCTGCTCCGCCTGCAAAACGACCGCGGTCACAGGTGCCCAATAACAGCAGTGATCCTCCCAGCTACCGCTCAAAAGTGGACAAACCTGCAAAACCGAGCCCTAAAAACGCCCGACCCCACCAGCTTCTCAGTCCCAACCGCAGTCGCCAGCACCCTAACACCTTTTGACAAAAGTGGTGGGCCGCCCGATGCCGGACAAAACTCTTCATGAAATGGATGACATAACTCCGGTATGGCTCTTCTTCCGACAAATTTTTCCTAACGGCAAGCCCCCATCCCAATCAGTATTTGAAAAATACTGGCATGCCCAACCAGTCCTCAATCGCCACCACTTTCTCTGGTATCTTCCGTCTAAATCGGTATCTCAACCAAATCGCCGCGGAAGCTCCACCATTTTCATCCGCCTTTGTGATCCTAGCGACGCTGTCGCCCAGGTAAAACGACATGCATGTAGAAATACGGCCTCCGGTCAGTCTAAAATATCAAGATCAATTGAGATAAGACATTGGTTTTTATTTGTATTTTAAATAATTTAATACAAGCTCTTTTTCCAATATTTCCAAAGTGTTCTAAATTCACTTTGATGGCTCCAATAGCCTGAGTATTTGGTATGACTCATCTACTTGGACCTATTTGAGACATTAGTAGATGTAGGATATTATAAACTAAATTTTATAATCTCCGAACTACTACTTATAGATTTTGGTCCTCCCGCCAATCTCCAAAATCCAATAAGTCTTTTTCTGTTTTTAACTTTTCTTCCGATGAAACTTTATTTATATCAGCTAATGCATTAACGTGACTTACGTTATTATGTCTATCTACAAATTAGGCATGTGGTCATGAACACTTAGTACTTCTAGTGAAAATTATTCAATAAAGAACAGCTAGAGGTACGCCCTGTGTGATCGAGGATATTTGGGCTCTTAACAAGAGGCAGTCCCGATCATTCTTACACAAGCTACCACTGCTAAATCCTAACTGACTAAATTGTATTTTAGTTTAATATAGCTTGAAACCTAGTAATTTCCATCGTATAGTTTGAAACCTAGTAATTTCCATCGAAGTTTACATGCAGCACTTACGTGGAATTGTCAGCTTGATGAGAACATCGACCCCCGCTCCCAACAACGTCCCGACGCTACGAAAGCAGCTTTAATATACTATCTCCGCACCAAGCGGGAGGCCCGCTGCATATATGAACGAGCGCCAAAAATTTCTGCCCGCAGCATGGATGCACTACTAAGCCCACTTGTCAACTCCACTAACGCTGACATCTTCCAATCTACCGCGGATCGTCTCCAGGAGGCTTACCAAGCAAAGCATGATACAAATCTCTTCTCATCTAACCCGAGTATCCCGGCAAACGCGAAAGAATCAGCACGTGCGAAACCCGGACGTCTCCATATACCAACGGTCTCCTCGACACAATCGTCCGTCACGATGAAGAGCATTACGCAATCTCAGCTTTCCACGACAGACTCTTCGACGGCAATGATATAGAAATGGCTGACATTGTTAAAGAAGAGAGCCCAGTAGTATTGACCAATGATGAACAATGTTGGGACCAATGAGGATGACACTCTTCAACCCACAAGGACTCAAATGGACAACGCAGCACATACAGATAAGTGTTTGAAACGTTATATCGATTTCAAGTCAGGTTGATGTTATGTGTCAAACGCACGCTATCATATACTACATCACACTACACGGCATAATGTCTTACACCATTCACACTGTGGTATTGGTATCTTTTCCAAACACCGTCCATGGAATTTTCAACTTGTCCACTCTTCACCGTCCGCGGTGTTCTTTGTGTGCTTTGGCGTTAGTATGGCCGTATTCCACTTTCCACTCAAATCACTTACTGAAGAAGACGTCAGGCGATAAATGAATCCCCCCGAGATTGCCGGTTTCACGGCTCTGCTACCCATGCTACCCAAGCTGGCTTCAAATTACGGTACTCCTGTCATATCCAAGCACATGCCGCCATGGAATCTGAGACACAGTCAAAAGAGGAGTGGAACGAAGTCTGTCTGGACATAACCAAGGCATACGACAAGGTCGATCTCTTACGCCTATGGGTACTTCTGTGCCACGCTGGAATGCCCGAAAACAAGGCTCAATCGTCGCCCCCCAGCACTTTATTATCTACATGGATTCCTTAGCTGTCACGCTAGCACAATTTTGGCCCAAGCTCTTCCGCTCTTATTTATTTGTTGATGACACACGGATCCAAGCCCCTCGATCGGTTTCGCTCCAGCCCTTCTTAGATGACATTGATGCGTGGGGACGCAAATCTGGCCGAGTACGATCTACCGACTTGCGACACACGGCGCCAACCCTCCGTATAAATGGTGAGCTTATCACGCCGACGCTTGCAGACGCACCTTGGAACACACGTTACCTCTCCCTGAGGATGGCGCCCACGTATGCCGAACCAAAACACTCCAAATATCTGGGGCTCCCACTCTCTCACGGAGTAACAGGAATGACCCTCGCCAGACCTGGGTATCGCCTCTTTCCGCGCAACCGACTTGTGATGTTCAGAACATTCATCCTATCCACGACTACATATGGGCTGAACATTACTGCCTGGGCTCCGCCTATATGGGAGGATCCATTGGACCACCTGTTCGAGCGCTTTAACTCAGCACTCATCCAAGCAGCAGCCATCATCACGGGCACTAAATACCCTCGGTTTCCCAAACATCAAACAAACTTACTTCACTTTTGCGGCCTGCTCCCCGCGCGACCATTCGCAGACTACCTCGGAGGTTGCCTGGGAACACAACTCGACTCAATGGCAAGCACAAATTCACATACCCCTCTGACACAACCCGCCTGGGCCCACGACAAACCATCACTGCGCTTCCCGTACAGTATCTATGCTTACCTGAAAACTGTACACAAAACCACGGGCGGGCATTCACCCGACCATGTAGCCCTCTGCCAACGCTGTGACGACACCAGGAAGAACTCAACAAAACGTTGGCCCAACAAGGAGACCGCGGCAATGGCCCGGCGCCAATACTACTACCAACTGGTTATGGGTAAACCGCCAACCTCAAATCGAGACACAGCCAGACACGACAGCTTCAACCGCTACTTCGAGTCTACAACAATCTGGCTCTGTGCTACGATTGTAACGAATACGTACATGTTCACATTGCTCGACTATCGCACCGACGGCTGTCTCTGCCCTGTCTGCCCCGGTAGTCACAAGTTCACTACCAGCCACTTTACCTGCATCCAACAACTGATTCGACGCATCCTGGTAGGCCCGAAACTGCCGCCCGTCGGCCCTGACCTCCTTCAGCAATTACAGGAGTGCCACGATTTCCATGGTATCTGGACCCTCCACGAACACCTTGGATATTTTCTCCAGCTTGTTGAAAAAACCACCGTATCCTCACCTGTCCCTGACACATCAACAGATGTTCCCCATACTCCGGCTGATCACGCTGTTGAAGTACTACTTCCAAATTTCGGTTCAAACCAAATCATCGCATTTGTTGGTACCGCCTATGATACTTCTGATTCAGGCCAGCCAACACATACCGAATTCATCCGTGGTCTGGTGTGGCATTATCTTACCCCCCATCCTCGCTCCTCGACCGGATTATGACGGATAACATGGTCCTTCTCGGTATTTCGTACTCTGCACTAACCCATTCCGCGGCACTACACGGCGCAGACCCGATCCGTACCACAGAGGTGGGTACTCTACTTAGTAGGTCAGCAAGCGAATATATGGAACATTCGATAGTAACAGTGTTTTGTCAACACCGGCCCGAATTGACTCAACGCATATCTTCCATTGTCGACTCACCTGGCCAAAGCTTCAAACGGGAATTTACTGACCACTTCTTCCCATCAATCTTTCCTGAACCACTACAGCGACTATGAGAGTCATACCATATGTTCACACATTGTAACATACATACTTGTCATTTTTGAAATAAATGATATTATCCCTATACAAATTGAGGTTGAAATGCCAAATGGCAGGTACTATATAATTAATATGAGGTAGTACTACGCTTCGCTATGTATATGTAAACTTACATAGTTGCATAGCCATCCCGTTACAACATACGACGTATCTTACACCCATTATGGTCTGTATGAGACATTTCGCTGACGTGCGATAAAAATAGGTGTCTGAGCCACGTGGGCAAAACCTCAATTTTTAATAAAAAAATCGATTATTGATGTATTGTGTCATTTTTGCATCATCATTTTTCTCTCTCACAACTTTTGAGCTCTACTCTTGTTTTGTACATGCTGGCGCCTGGCGGCTGTTTTCTGGGAATCTTGTAAAAATTAAATGAATATTTACATACATACTTGTCCAATGTCCTGATTCAGTGTGAGTCGTGCAGTCATCCAAGGGAAGCACTATGAAGACTGTTACGTTAATATTGATAGCCGTTCTCGTACTGGCTTTGGCTCGAAATACTTACGGTACGTACCTGTATCATTGCGATAAAGTAGTTAGTTTTAGGAATGTAACCTGTATATTGGTCGTCCATGGAGTATGCGCACCATCGGTTCCCACTTCGCTGTATTGTGTGCAGCATAAGTCGCCCAAGGGTCAGAAATGACATATCTATAATTTACGCATACATTAAGCATATGTTCAGTTCGTATTGTATCCGCTTATGTTCAATTCATATACATCAGACTGACGTTGTTGCACATATTTATTGTTTCGTATATATCTGAATGCTATTATCGAAAACCAGTCATATTGTACGAAGACTGCCACGTTTGCCTATATCATGTAAATTATGTCCGAACAAACATACATGCTATTTACATGTGTATACTATGTATTATGTCATATATATCATGTGAGTCATATTTGCGTGAAAATACATATCATTTATGTGTTAATACTATGTATTATGTCATATATATCATGTGAATCATGTCCGTGTAAACTTGCATCTTATTTACATGTATATTTACTATGTATTATGTCATATATATCATGTGGATCATGTCCGCGTAAGTATACATGATATTTACCTGTATATACTATGTACTATGTCATATAGACGTCTTTAGGTTGATACATTCATTTTGCATTTGTAACGACATGGCGTATGCGTGTAGCTATACATCGATTTATAGAGCAATGCTTGTATACATTTATCGTTTGAGCCCAATTCTTGTAAGGACACATATATATATATACATACATATATTATAATAACAACACACACACACACACACACACACACACACACACACACACACACACACACACACACATATATATATATATATATATATATATATATATATATATATATATTTCTATCTCGAAAATGAAATATATTAATTTCGGGAAATGAGTTACATAGCTTGTGTACGAGAACTCATTATGAGCTTAGAACTGTAAACGTCTAATTTAAATCCACACAAACTCCCACATACACATCGGCACACGGTCAGACACGTACACACGTAAACACACACACAAAGTATATATTCTTATATATATTCATATGTACACACACGCACACACACACACACTCACGCTCACGCACACGCTCTCACGCACATACACACACACACACACACACACATACACACACACACACGCACATACACATACACACATATAATATATATATATAAACACACACATATATATAAACACACACACACGTACACACACACACACACACACACACACACACATACACGCACATGCATACATACACACATATATATATAAACACACACACACACACATACACAAACTCACACGCGTATATATATATATATATATATATATATATATATATATATTTATACATTTATATTATATACATATATTCATATATATCTCATATATATATGGGGTATATATATATATATATATATATATATATATATATATATGTATATATGTATATATATATATATATGTATGTATATGCATATATATATACATACACACACACACACACACACACACACACGCATATATATATATATATACACATATATATATATGGATGCATATCTATTTAAAACTAAATAGTTATGTACATGTAGCAATGTATGTACATAGAATTTTATGGATATATTTGATCGACGCTTTATCGAGTATTGTTAATGTTTTCACTGCAGGTATTGAGATGGCGTATGCGTCTCTTATTTCCACCAATCTCTGTTGTGTATATCTACGGTCGAAGATGGTTTTCCTGGAATTCTTTTAGTGCATGGGATGTAGTGTTGCGGACAATTTCAATTTTAACGAGGTCAGCTGAAGTGTCGGATAGTGAAGCAACGGAAAGGGCAATATTTCGAGTTCATGCAACTAATCATCTTATATCTGTTTGTGATCTTATGCAGCTCCGTGGACCTGGGTAACAACCTTGACGTTCAGTGCAATAGCTGTTGTGTTTTTGGTACTGCACCTGACCGATGACGATGGTCTTGATGCCTCAAGGGAGAACAACAAAGCCACATCGCTTGCTGACAAACGAAAGGCCATTTACACAGCTGATCAAAGTACCTCAGCTGAAGTTGAGGTTGAGGTTTCGGCGAAAGACGCTCCTACGTCTGCTGGTGAGGGGTGTTGTAAGAGTGCTGCAGTTGAAACAAGTGAGCAGGCGCGCGAGTCTGGATGCTGTAAAAGCGTAAGCAGTGATGCGCAAGTGTCATCTGGTAGTTGCTGCCAAAATGAGGAAACTGCTTCGGAGTCGGGATGCTGTAAAACACAGGTAGGTGTGTCGTGTATACACACAAATATTTGTGTATTTGATATCTTTTTCATATCTAACACTTAGAAGTAATTAGCACGTGCTAATATTGCTAAATAGGCCACGCGGTGCGTCTAGAAGTGCGTACACAATCGATAAAAAGAGTATCACAGGTCAACTTTGGCCAGTACAACATTACATGGTAACGGCCTTCACAGTCACGTGTCATGGTCTTTACAGCACTAAGGAGAATTTCTCTATGTCACTGGATTCAATAAAACTGTGGATAGAGAAAAAAAAACAAAGGAGTCAGAATAGGCGTCCGGTGTATAGCTGGCTTCAGTCAGGTGCTCGTCGCGCATCACCTTACAAATTAGTTTCTTAAGCCTTTTTTTCATTCTGCAGGCGGAGGAGAAACCTATTTATGATGAGGGTAGAGTGTACTGTAAAATCCTGTTCTCGTCTGTGAAGGGTACTTGCAAGGGAATGGCCACTGAATTGAATGCTTTGATGCTAAGCGAATTGGCAGATGGTGGTCTCAAGAAGGAAAATGTGCAAATCATTGATTTGGCAGATTACAATCCGTTGGATCTCGAAGAAGAGGATTTACAGTGGTGAGTAAATGTTGGAGTTTATTTTATTTTATGTACAATATGTAGGGCAGGATGGAGTAGTCTGGATAGCATCTTAACCTATGCATTTGATCTCGTCACCGAGTGGTGTGTCACACATGCACGCAGAGAGGATTTCTTTCCTTTCCCCTTCACAACAGGTGTGTTCAACACTTTATGTCAGTGACACGCATGAAAGAGTGCAATTTACAAGTTACACGTTTTTTACGTTCAAAGCCTAATCTTCTACTTAATTGCAATGCACCACGCTGCTGCAGTTTGATGGTCTTCATTGTGCCAACCTACTCTGGTGGCCTTCCTCCAGAGAGCAGTGCTGGGCTGTGCCAGTACCTCGAAGACTGCCACCTCGACCAGCGTGTGTCTAAGAAACATCTGCAGGACATCCGATACGCCGTGTTCGGCTGTGGACACTCGTCATACATCTCTGCACACTACAACACGGTGGGGAAGAACGTGGACAGGTGGTTGCAGGCTTTGGGTGGGCGTAGACGCTTTGGACTGGGGTTGGGCAACCAGGATGTGACGGAGAGCAAGAACGGCAGCATCGAGGCGGATTTCACGGAGTGGGCGCAGCGTTTGGTGAAAACGTACAAGAATAAGCCACTGGGTGGTCCCGCCGCTGGAGATAGTATGTTCTCGTTCGCATGCATTCGTGCATCGGGAAGTGGGTAGTTGTGTGCACTGGTTACATTTCAGGCAAGGGTTTATGGTACCTGCATGACTTGTCAATGCATGTCGTCGTGTAGGCGAGGGCTTGCGTTGGTGTGCATGTTCATACCACGGGGAGACTATGTGTCTACACGGTATTGTTTATGTGAGAGAGTCTGTGCCTGCGTGGTGTGTTGTATATATGGGATTATGTGTCTGTAAACTTCGTTTACGGGAGGGTATCAGCCTGTGTGTATAGTGCGTTCTAGGTAGTGTAATTGCCTATGTCCATAGTGTTGTTATATTGGGGCGAGTATAATTATTGAACTTGCCATTATATAGTGAAGAATTCATGCACAACATCATATTTTGGTTACTTTCAACCGGATTGTATTCTAATTAGCAAGTAGTAGCCATTCGCTATTGATTCAATTTCCGCGGTGGGTGTTTGGTAGTGTGCATATCCGTATAATTTATGCTACTTGATGTAGTGTGTGTTTTTGTATGCAAAGCATTCGATTCAGTGTTGCTTTGTGAGACTGACATCGCACGTCCCACCTATTTTTACTTCCGTAGATGTTGTGGAGCAAAACGTCGTTTCCGAAGAGACGTACGAATCGGATAGTTCAAGTTACAGTGATGAAGAGGATGGAGACCAGGACGATGGAATGCAGGATCTGGAAGATATGGGACCTCTAATGGCGAAGATGAAGGTATCTCTGCGGTGATGTTCTGTTTTGTTGATTTGCTATTGCCTGCTCGTATCCGTCAACTATATTTCGAGATATTTGCATCCATTTACAGATAGAGCACTCCAGAGCTGTTCAGATTTATTCGCACATCATTCGTATTATCACATCAAGTGCTCAAGGTTTCTCGCCCTGCTATAATTAGGCGCAGAAGAAGAAGGAGTCGAGTGGCGGCCCTCGAGAGATGATTACACCAGCTCTGCGCAAGTCACTAACCAAGCAAGGATATAAGCTCATCGGCACCCACTCAGGTGTCAAACTCTGTCGTTGGACCAAGTCGATGTTGCGAGGCAGAGGCGGGGTATGTTGAATGTATTGTATCGGCATACCTGCTAATGTAGTACCGAAGGGTCCAGGAGCTCATCTTTACAAGCATGAATATAAGCCAGGGTATAGATGAAACAATGTATTGTACTATCATTTGGTCATTCATAATTGTCTTATTTCATATTATTCAGTGCTACAAACACACGTTTTATGGTATTGACTCGCACCGGTGCATGGAGGCCACACCGAATTTGGCGTGTGCAAACAAATGTATCTTCTGCTGGAGACAACACACCAATCCCGTGGGAACGGAGTGGAAATGGAAAGTGGACGAAGCTGATATGATCGTCAGCGAGGTAATGTGACCTTTTGTCTGCGTAGTACATTATACAGCTACTATAAGCATATTGCATGGTTTCGATAGACATACGGATCTTCTTCGATCGGCCAGTGATTCGTGCAATATATATAATAATTTCACAAGCGAAAAATGACTTCAATTTGTATTTAGTATGGTTTGAAACATGTATGTAGAATGGTGGGAGTTTGGAGCTATATGCATGCGTGCATTGTCTATGTATCCGAATTGATGCTACATGGCGCATGGCACCGGGGCTTGAAGTGCTCCGGCAGATGACTACATCTTTGGATTCCACAGCGATTATGGGGCGTTCACTGCTGCATGCCTTCGGAGCGGGCATTTTGAGATTGATAAATTCTGTGGTTCAAACTATCCGTGCAAGCGGTTCGAAATCCGGCGAAACACACATGTCATCTATCAGCCGCATAAATCCTCATTCCTGCACTTCAACTTTACCCAACCATAGGCTATCAAGAATCATCGCGCGCTAATCAAGACAGCCAAAGGAATTGCGGGGCTGATTCCAGAACGATATGAAGAGGGACTGAATGTGAAGCATTGTGCACTCTCTCTTGTCGGGAGCCTATCTATCATGTACCCACAGATCAACCGTTTCATCGATCTGCTACATGAGCGCCGGATATCTTCCTTTATGGTTACAAACGGTATGCGGATTTTTTTCTATGGATAGCACACCGTGATGAACGAGGGTAGTATATTTACACGTACACACACACGCACACACACTATATATATATATATATATATATATATATATATATATATATATATATATTCATACACACACACACACACACACACACATAAATATATATATATATATATATATATTTGTATATAAACATATATACAAATATACATACACACACACATACACACACACACACACACACACATATCACATATATATATATATATATTTTTGTATATAAACATATATACAAATATATGCATACACACACACACACACACACACACACACACATATATATATATATATATATTCACAATCATATATATATATATATATATATATATATATATATATATATATATATATATATATATATATATATATGTTAACACTTGACGTCCGAAATATGTCTGTGTGGCATCTGCTATACCCTGGAATCATAGCCATAACGGTATTTTAATTAATTGAAACCAATCGTTTTATTTTTTACAGCCCAATTCCCGGAGGCAATAACTCGGCTTAGCCCTGTGACGCAATTGTATGTCAGTGTGGATGCCGCTACGCCCGAGAGCTTGAAGAGGATCGATAGGCCTCTATTCTCTGTAAGTATTACTCTCTGTCGTTCATTTCAAAGCAATAATGGGTACGTCTAGTGTCTCTCCCATTAAATGGTCACAATTGACTGTTGGTTGGTGCTGGCGTGCGAGGTGTACAACTTGACTTCCGTTGTTCGATTGTATTGATACGCTCAACCTTTGTGCCCCTGAGGTACTGGGAGCTCTCAGATGGGTCTTAGCTCAGCAAATCCCCTGTTGTATTGAGTGTCGAGTCCTAGTTGTTACTGCGGTAAGGGCTATATCATATCTAGGTTGGTAGAATATTTAGATCTACAAGACTTGTAAGGCTGATGACTCGTTACAGGATCTGTTACAGAGCTTGTCAAGGAACTGTAAAAACAATACGGGAGCAGGTTTACGCTTTTGTTCTAGTAAGATATATGGCTGCGGTGTAGTTAAGGTATATGCATGTGTTCTTAAATTAGGCTAACTTAGTCTGAAAAAATGTACTACCTCAGGATTTCTGGGAGCGGTTAATGTCCAGTCTGGACGAATTGGGCCGCAAGCAACAGCGAACTGTGTATCGATTGACTCTAGTAGCTGGATTCAATATCGAGGAGATCGTTCAGTACGCCAAACTCATTCAACGAGCGAAACCACAATTCATCGAGATCAAGGTAAAATTATTCAAAGTGGGTTGTATTGTGAAAGCTTGGAAGCTTCTTGTGTTCCCACGTCAAGTGCTTTGTTCACGCCTGCATCTTCCCAGTTGTACATTTGATTATCTCGTACTCAAGTATGTACACCAACTCCATATAGTCATATTAATCAGTCACCTTCCCTTCTCATATCAGGGTGTGACATACTGTGGTACGTCGGACGCAAGTGTGATGACCATGCAGAATGTGCCATGGCACGAGGAAGTGGTAGGGTTCGTGCAGCAGCTGTGTGACCTGACCCCCGGGTACTCAATTGCCTCTGAGCACGAGCACTCCAACTGTGTGCTGGTTGCACGGGACGAGTTCAAGATCGATGGGCAGTGGCACACGTGGATCGACTATGACAAGTTCCACGACCTAAACGATCGGTTTAACAAGACCGGCGAGAAGTTCACATCGCTGGATTACGCTGTCAAAACTCCAGTAAGTCGTTAGTTCTCTCGTTCCAGTATGTGGCATGATGCGACTCTTAAAAAAAAAGAAGGGGGTGTGTGGTTAGATTAGCAGACCATCCTCTTCCGTCACCTGTTTTTTTTCGTGGAGTACGCCCACTGCGCAGGCGGTTGGAAGCTTAAACTGGCCGAAACATTGTTGATATATTCGATTATGTCGTCGAGTAAGGGCATTTGCTTAGGTGTGATGGATCTTCTCTCTCATAATCAGCCAAAATGTGATATTCTAACAAATCTCTCACCCTTCTCTCGCAATCACTCTCTATGCAGTCTTGGGCCGTTTTCGGTTGTGACGAGCAGGGCTTCGATCCCGAGGAAACCAGACATTACCGTCGTAGGCAAAATAAGGCCGGAGGTTTATAGTAGTCTTGTAGCGAGGTATCTTTTCAGTTGTGCGAGTTAGGCCTAGCGTCTAAAAAATATTATTTAGAATAAACACTTTTTTGAACTCCTTGTGCACTACGTACTTGATCTGCCCGATGACATGTATTTAAGCGTGAATCATGTGTCGACTAGTACACCGACTTTATATTTTTAATTCGATAGAATGATAGTGTCATTCTGCAAACGGTATGAATTTACTTGGATATAATTACAAAGGGCAAGTTACACAGTGAATATGCGTTCATCTGTATAATTTGGTTTTTTAACTTGTGGCGAGCAAAATACCGCTTACTGAGATTAGTGATATGATGTTCAGATTTATTCTGATTGTGTGGTGTATTCGTGTTTATCACAATTTATCGAGAGTGAGCGGAGGTCACCACCTACATGCGAAAGAAATGTTGTAGTCGCTTCAGTGAGCTCTGTAGTATATGCCCCTGCATTGAAGATTCAATTTTTCTTCTTCGGCGCAATATCCGAGTGTATAGTTTTATCCCAATTATTCTGGCCTTGTATCAGCATATATATTTGCTCGCCTCGCTCCTGGAATCTAATCGGAAAGGCGTTAACTTTTTTATGCTAAAGGGCTGTGGTAAAATGAACGATATATAAAGCCTTTTGAATCTTTAGTGCATAACAAATGTTACAATGGTCAGTACAGGGTATCTCCTTGTTAAACAAATCATACGTAGCTCTACCGCAACCATTATTTATTCATGAAATAGATGTATTACTGAGGTATACTCCTATTAAATACAGGTAAAATTGTACTTGAATATAGTGATTATACCTGCTTGATGAAACTGGTTAAGCATTTAAATATCCATATATATATATATACATATATATATATATATATATATATATATATATATGTATGTATGTATGTATGTATGTATGTATGTATGTATGTATGTATGTATGTATGTATGTATGTATGTATGTATGTATGTGTATATATGTATACATACATACATACATAATAATAAATAATAGTAATAGTAATAGTAATAATAATAATAATAATAATAAAAATAATAATAATAATAATAGTAATAATAAAATAATAATAATAGTAATAATAATAATAATAATAATAATAGTATTTTTGAATAATAATACTCATAATAATGATAAATTTTGTTTTTTAAAAATAATAATAGTAATAATAATAATAATATTTGTTTTTTTAAATATTAATACTAATAATAATACTATTATTTTTAAAAAAATATTAATATTAATACTAATATTATTTTTTCAAATAATAATAATAACAAAAATAATAATAATATTTTTTAAAAATAATAATAATAATAATAATAATAATAATATATATATATATATATATAACTTTCGTGTTGCTGCACGTAATCACATGCAACTCATAAAATCTGGGATCGTACATCAAGTAAGCGTATGAAGCTAGCTGAAGGACAGCAATCATCAGAGCTACGAACGAATAGTTTTTCTCTAGCCACCGCTTAGTTGACAATCTTGGTTGAAACAATGGAACAATGGATCCCGAAAGCATTATACAATACAAACTCGAACGAAGCTCAAAAACATACACACACTTATACACATTGTGTGTGTGTGTAAGCGCGTGTGGGTGAATTATATATATATATATATATATATATCTGTATTACATATAAGCGTTTGTAGGTGTGTGGTGTGGGTGTTTATATATATATATATATATATATATATATATATATATATATATAAACATACCCACACACCCACACCCCTGCAAACGCATATATATATATACACACACACACGCGCACACACGCGCGCACACACAATGTAATAATATATTATATATTTATATAAATACATACGTGTGCGTGTGCATGCGCACACACATCACATCACACATATTATATATATATATAATTATGTACATCTAAACATGCATATATATGCCCATGCATTATGCATATATATATATATATATAAAACACACACACACATACGCGCCCATGCGTATATATATATATATTGATGTGTATGCATATATACCCATATATATATATATATATATATATACATACGTATATATATATATTACGTGCAAAAAATACACACAAACAAAACAAACAATACATATTGTATATATAATATGTATATATATATATATGCTAAATGCATAGGCATATGCATACATGCATTGTGCTACATATGCATACATACATACATGCATACATGCACGTTATATATATATATATATATATATATATATATATATTATATATATATATATATATATATATATATATATATATATATATATATATATATATATATATATATATATATATACATACATTCGTACGCATACAAGCGTGCATACATAAATGCATGCATACATATATACATACATACCTGCATACGCACATACATACATACATACATGAATTTCAAGTCCGTGTAGCCGTCCCGCCGCGCGCCATCGTTGACTCACTACGCTATGGTATTCACACTCTCCCGAGGAGAAGCGATAGGAAAATTGAAATTGTTTGGATGAAGCTTTTTATTCCTGAAATAAACATTGAATTTTTGAAATTCTCTTTATGCATGAAACTTCTTTCACTTTTGTCCTTCGGCTATATGGTGGCTAGTAGTCCGATCAGGCAATGATTTTATATCTCTCTCTCAATTCTAACCCCTTTCTCTCTCTCAACTACTAGGTAGAGAGAGAGTCTAGTCTCTCTCTCCACTCTACTCTACTGCCTTAAGTAATGGTCATGTCAATTTTGAACGTATATTCCACAATCCACGCCGAGGTATATTTTTTAACTTTAAAAATTATAATAAGGCTATGCTACATTACATATTCTAAAATCACGCTAGTTCATTTCATTTTAGGAGGCTATACAATTCAATGCAATGCTCAGTTTCGGTAAACTAGTTGTAATTTGTATGTAGTATGTAGTTTGTACATACTATTCATATATAAAAATACGTACGATCTTTGGAAAAATAGATGCACAACCATAATATTCTTCTTCCAAAAATTGTAGCCACGTGGGCACGACCATTTTTTTTTTGATAAAAGCTAAAAAAAAAATAAAGGAAAAATGATTTTCTCCAAAAATATGTATATTTTTGACATGACTTGTGAGTTGTGACTTGTGTGACTTTGAGTTGCGAGTTGTAACTTGTGAGTTGTCACCTGTCCAAGCTTTGTCCGTCGGACTGTCAGTTTTAATTCTTTCTGTCTCACGAGTCACGACTCTTAGAGTCACATTTTCACAGTGTCATACTCATTACAGTAGGACACGAGCCCACGATACAATATTTGTAAAAAAAGCAACAACATTGTCATTGTTCTCCCGAAATATTTATAAAAAAAAGTTTTGCCTTTCGGAAGTCCCGGCCGCCCTACCCAGCTTCCCTCTCTAGAGTAGAGAGTAAATAAATACATAAATATGTTGTGTAAATTGAAGATTTCTTTTTTATAGACGCTATTTGTTTGTTTTGTTTCTTAAAAACCAAAACAATACACAGCTAGTCTGCAGTCTGCAACTCTGCATTCTGCTGCTATGCAACTATTTTATCGATGTGCCGGACTACCGGCAGTCCGCAGTCCGAACAGCAACATTTTGTTTTTTAAATTAACAGTATTTAAAAAAACAAAACAAAATTTATCGTTGCTTGACCGTGCGGCTAATCTCACATCGTTATTCGTTGCAACGTAAATGAATGATCCGTTAAACGTTGAATTTTAGACGTTTATATCTATTTCAGTGTCCCCTTTATATTAATGGGCTCAAATTCTAGGTAAGTACATACTGAAGTTTTGACCTGACACAACAATGACATCATATTCTGTTGCATGGCAAACCAGTTGAGTCCCTGCTCACAGGTCATTAAATTTAATTAAATATACATGGTGTAATCCATTATAAATACTAGAATCCAACTACTAACGATCAGGCTTGGAGCGCTCACCTTAATTGGGTCAAAGCCCACAACTTACGCGCCACGCTTTAGGCGCCAGGCCGCTACCTTTTTTTTAAGGTAATATTTGCATTCAGTCGGTATCCAAACCGATAACTTAGAAATTAAATGAAGCGCTTTCAAAACCTTTGTGTGTACCTTTCGAGTTCGATCAGTGTCTTGTGAGTATGGTTAATAATGTCCTATATGGTGATGTAACTACCGACCTTGTATGAAAAACAATACAAGATATGGGTATTGATAAAAATGGTTGTTTACCTGTCTCGTTGGCATACGGTTTCAGTACAATAACATTCAGTAAATTTATCATGGGACGCGCTAAGGATAAAGTGAGGTCTAATCACTTCACCCCCCGGAGGGTGGGCACTAAGGAGATGATACAGTGTATTCATTGCACTGTGGAATTTTGCTTTTCGAATG
Source organism: Sphaeroforma sirkka (assembly GCA_001586965.3). NCBI lineage: Eukaryota > Ichthyosporea > Ichthyophonida > Sphaeroforma > Sphaeroforma sirkka. The sequence goes on along the minus strand of LUCW03000366.1, from coordinate 49,295 downwards.
TTAACCAGCTAAGGCTTCATCTTGTAGGCAAACAATGCACTGCTCCCGAGCCGATCAAGTCGAAGTACACGCTTATCCTGGCGCAAAGAGAAAACGAACGACAGGTCGAAAGGGAGAATGAAGCTGCAAGAAAGCGAAAGAAAGCCAAGCAACGTCAAGGAACGCTTGGTTTTTCCCTGAGTGCCATTGGCATCAGCTTTGAGCCGTATGGCCTCATTGTTGCTGTCAAAAGCAGCAAGGTTATATATGAAGGATCGTCAGTCAGGTCAATCATCATTCGTAGTCACATACATTAGTATTTCAGTGCAGTATGACTAAACTCGAGAGTGGAATTGCCTACAGTTTTAATATGTTAATCACCACATTGTAGTAAGCTCTTAAAAGGGCTTTGTTTGCCTAGTAGTTACTGGTATACTATAGTCTATAGCATAGTAAGGTCGGCGTCAACCGACTTCTTGTATTCAAAACAGTGTTAACTGGCTACAGACAAGAGTGTCAGTGACTGTTGTATTAGTATAAAATCACGAGTTATTGACTGCATTTCATTGGTTAATACCATACATCGAGACTAAATATTTAGAATAGGTGCACTGTTCAGGCCAGAATGTACAACAATATCCAGGTCAAATGTATTCCAAAATACGATGCAACGAAGAAAAAAATCCAGTTAAACGTTAAAGAGTTAACGTTTATTTTCAAGAGGCTAAACGTTATGAGGTTAGCCGTGCGGTCGTGACACTCTTGTCTCTACTCTCTACACGCGTGGAGTCGTGGGACGTAGACGTGCATGCAATCGTGCACCCTGTTTTATTTTTTATATACAAAATCGAATAAAATAAATCGCATATTTTACGAAATTTCTGACAGGTTACAATTTAAGATTCGATTAGCTTAAATTGTTAATATTGAATAGATTTTTACATTTTTATTTATCTTAGATAAAGATTTTCTGCTTTCGTTTTTTTAAAATTGGAAAGATACCTTGTCGATTTTTCCTAATGAAAAATGAAGGTTTAGGTCACTGGGCAAGCCTACTATTTTTTGAATATATTTAACAATCATTGCCGGTTTTTTCATTTTTTTTAAACATAAAAAAATAATGAAAACTGTTCATTCTTCAAATGGCTATAGCTTGGGGCCTTAGAAGGCTATAGCTTGGGGCCTTAGAAGGCTATAGTTTGGGGGCTTCGTTTATTAGAGGGCTATGCTAGAGCCAAATCGTGCCTGGGCCAGAGCCCAGTGAAGCCTACACAAAACTACAGGGCACAGGTGACAGGGCCACAGGCCCCAGCCCTGAGCCTTTGACTCCTGAGCCAGAGCCCACAGGTGGCCCACAGTCTGTGGACTGGACTCTACGGCAGTCTACACCTCTAAATATAGGCTACAAGCTACAGACCACAGCCTACACAATACACTCTACACTCTATACCTCAGTCTACACATCTCTACAAACTCTAAATACACTCTCCACCAGTCTACAGTTTCACTTTCTACACTCTATAGACTACAGTCTAGTGTCCACAGGTCACAACTGGATCTCACTCTAAATACTACACAGTGCTAGACTCTGTGAGACAGTGACTCAAAGTGACTACATAAATACTTTATAGAGTTTAGAGAGTGAGTATCTAGTAATATCTGAGCTACCATGTCATTATTATGTAACGATCTGTACGTTTTCTTATTGCATTTTGGGAAAGCACATGATTCTTTTTTCTTAATTAAGAATCTGAACCCAATTCCTATTAATCCATTACCCGAAATCGGCAGAATCCAAAACTTTAACCCATTTTTTTCGCTACGTGATTATTTATTAAGAATAAGATACTAATCGTGTCAAAGCGGTGGTACTTAATAATAAATTCCTCATGCGTACTTCCTATTTCTTAATTAAGCCAATTTTTTGTTTCAAGATAATTTCTTAATAATGAACGACATATTAAGTGAGATAACATTCATATTTCTTAAAAAATATTATTTGGCGCTTGTGTACACGACTACACATGTGATGAAGATCTTACCACTACGAATAAATAATTAAATACATACTAAAATACAACTTTAACAGACCACAACTTCAAAGCTGTGCTCAGTATAAATCATCAATAACTATTCACAACGAACAAGTAGGACAAGATTATAGCATGGCCAGTGGACGAAATGTGCAAACACCTGGCATTCTATTATCGTGATTTATAAACGTGAACATGAAACAGTGATTGAAGTGAACATGTGTGGAATTGCGATCTTAAAATAGTGCTAACATCTGTCATTCTAATAACATTATATCTTTTGCTTATGTTTTTATTCGTGATTTATAAACTGTGAACATGAACCAGTGATAGAAGTGAACATGTGTGAATTCAGGATTGTGATGATGGATTGATGGCAGGTAAATATAACATGATACAATTTTTTTTTTTAGAATATAGTAGTAAGTATCGACCAAATAAATAATTGGTAGATCATAGTGCTACCTTTTTCCAAAAGGTTGATCGTTGGAATCACACCTTTTCGCGAATATAGACATGATGTGATCAGCTATGTATACATAACTTGCAACAATGTTGGAACTATTTATATCGGACCTTTATGTACGATTTGGACCCAATTTGACGTATGTAGATCAATTTAGAACGATTTCAACCAAAAGACGGGGTTAGGGTCCATAAAGCATTATAGCACACTTTTGTCAGGACAGAAAGATATCTTGAATCGTCACTTTCACTCCTTTGAAATAGCTATTGATGAGCACACATACTATATACATATAGTACGGCATACACACGAACTTAGGGATGAATAATAGGCTTATAATCCTGCTGTAGCATATTTCAGATAAAGTGTAGTTGCAACCTTTGTCAAAAGGTTGATCATAGTACTACCTTTTCAGTAAAAGGTAGATTGACATTAATGCATCTATTTAGGTATGTGAGTATGCATGTATTGTATATATATATATATATATATATATATATATATATATATATATGATCTCCATAGTGGCCATTGCCATTGTTCTATAAATGCGGTGCGACATTGTATTTGAACCGGTAGGGATTCCAATCGGTTCAAATACGATGTCGTATTGCAACTATAAAATAAGTACCGGTTCTTAAAATTTCTTCAGATATCGGTATACATGATTATTAATACTTCTTGAAATTTTTAAAAAGATATCATACACGATTCTTAATAAGTCTATAACCTGCCTTAATCCTTCTTTCTTAATTAAGAAATAGAATATTTCTTAATGGCCCAAAATTGCGCTGCATACTTCATAATTCCCAATTCTCAATTTGCTCACCATGCATAAATCTTAAATTTTCAAATTCAGGAATGTGCCTTAATACGTATTTCTTACAAAAATTACGGCAATTATTTTACTTAATTTTTTTTCTCGTAATAATGACATGGTAGGTCAGGTATCTACTGTCTCTGTGTCTTAGTCCCCCCCAGTCACTCACTCACCACTCACCAGACACACCACCAGTGATGGCTGATGAGTGATGACTGATGCAGCGATGAGTCAGCTCCGGCCTCAGAGCTGGAGGCTGGAAGGCTGGAAGGCCAGAGGCTGGAGGCTACAGTGCTACTCTACCAGAGTAGAGAGGGCCCGTGTAGCGGTGTAACTCCTCCTCTCTACTAGAGTAGTAGGGTACAGTGGTACACCACTAGTAGTAAAGTAGAGAGGCTAGTGATGTGAGATTATGTAGCGATAGGTTTTTTTGACTCTACCTATGTATGAATAGAATCATAAACAAAACTTCAAAAAAAAAAATAGTTGCATATAATTGTACATTTATTGTAAACTACTAAAAATAAATCTGACATTCAGAATAAATTGACACTCTTCCGACTTCCAGAATAAAGTTTCTACAGTCCATTTTTTTAAATAAAAAAGTTATGAGTCTATGACTAAATGTTGATTATGTAGATTGTAGTATGTAATTGAGATATGTTTTATTCTAGAAAAACAATTAGAAATAAATACTTGTATATTATAAACAATATTTAAAAATATTTACAGAATCTGAGAAGAATTGTTGGCATTTGATATTTGATACTCTTCTCTTGTTGGTACTTCCTGAAGTGAATCCTGATAGATTAGTTGATAGTGTTCGCTCTTGCTCTTGTTTAGTTGAAAAGGACGAAGAATTGCTCCATTTAATTTAAAAAATGTATGTACTATTTACTTTTACTACATACTGATTTGTTTTTATTATTTAAAAAAAAACACAACAAAAAGAATGGCCCTCTCGAATTCTCGATTATGACAAACAACTTTTCTCTCTAAAAGACCTTTTTATTCTTTAAAATAAAATAAATGTGTATCGCTTAGAGGCAGAGTATAGGGACAAACAAGGGTGGAACTGTGGTAACACTGGACAGTGGACACAGTTGTCTTGACAAAAGTCAGCTACATACTCAGTAGTCACTAGTCAGTCATACGACAGTACAAATACTCAAGTCAGTAACTCAGTAGTGACGGCTAAGGGCGGCTCTGAGACCGTTTTTTTTAAGTAAAAAACCTGTTCCAGAGCTGATCGCCTCTGCGGCTGCCATAACGTAATGAGCTTAGGGCTGAGGGCTGAGGTCCTGAGCCTTGAGGCCTGAGCGGTCAACTACGGGCTTGTTCTGTTCTTCGTTACTTTTTTAATGTTTTTTATAAATAATTGCTGTTTATGGTTAAAAAAATGGGCCACGAGGCACGAATGCACGAGAGTTTTTTATTGTTTGGAAGATAAACATACACTAATACAGGCGTTACAGATACGTTTAAGGAAATTCTTTCGGACGATCTAGCCAATCAACATAGTTTTCTTTTTTTACAGCCCATTTCATTACATAAACATCAAAATCCCGGACGGCCTATGTAACTAAGTAGAATCAAAACTGGCAATGCCTAAAAGTAAAAAGCGGCAAAGCCCAAAACTAAAACTTCAAAGACAGTAGCTTGTTTTAGGTAATGGATCGTGGAACACGAGGAATGTTATCGGTGGGCGCGAGTCCACATAGTTTAGACCTAAAACAAAAACAAAAACAAAGGATTTGGAATCGAAACCAAAATGAGTCAAAATCCACACATAAAACAAATAAATATAATTCTTAATTATAAAAATTATCTAGTTTTAGTGGCTCAGCTCAAACGATTCGAAGTAGGACGGTGGATCTGGACACTGGACTTACTCCAAAAGTCCATAGTCCAGATCGGTCCTAATTCCTAACTTATGTGAGACGTGCAACTTATGGCTGTACAATTTTGTACATAGACGTGTGTCCGTCGTGCAACTTATGGCTGTACAATTGTACATAGACGTGTGTCCGTCGTGCAACTTGTGGCTGTGGACGTGTCCGTCGTACCGATTTGCTGAGATAATAGAGAGTCAGAGACTACTCTCTCATGGGGAGAGAGAGTTTGAGAGAAGAGAAAGAGAGTGAGTGAGAAACAGGGAAAACTCTCGCGAGTTGCGACTTTCGATTTTCCAACGTGTAAAAATTGTATCTCTGTATGTACAATGTTTGATTTTATGTACACATTTGGACATAACTTTGCTGTTTTAAGTATTTACACTTTTTAAAAATTGATTGTACACTATTCACAGCCTCCTGAACTTAACATAAAAGTGAGCCTTGTGATGGACCATTCCTCACTCTCGCACCTGAACGTTCCAGCTGTTACGAAAATTTTAATCTTGTACAAAATGGTTTATAGACAGGCGGCCGGCCTCGCGTGTTTCTTGATCTCTTGTGCCTCGGCCTTGGAAAACAAAACATACGTCTTCTCTGTCGATCTTTTCGCCTCAGAAACGGGCTACTACATGGTAGAAGGTTATGAAGGTCTCCAACCCACGCTGACGATGGTGCGCGGCGAAACGTACACATTTGTGCAAAAGGATATCAGCAATTGGTACCATCCGCTCGGGTTTGCATACTTTGCTGACGGTGCACATGAGGGAGTAGATGAGCTTGAAGAGGGACTGCGAGGCGGAGATTATCCTGTTTACATGATTAACAATGAGTTGTCCGAGCTGGATATATATGAGCCAGAATTCACCTTCCCCCTTGAATTCTGGGAGACGAACAACTACACAGTTGAACTGACGATCAATGACCCGAATCTAACAGATTTCTTCTATTTCTGTCATGTGCATAACAAAATGTCCGCCAGGATAGTCGTAGTGGACAACGAGGGTGATCAGCCAACTGAGGCCGAGCTACAACCATTGTATGCATTCACTAACCAATCGGAATTCGATAGTATGTGCGGTACCACAGATGCGTCACAGTTCAGTGCGCAGAGCGGCGGCATAGACGAGTACTGTGACGGTAGCGTATTCCTATGCGGTAACCAAGATGACAAGTTCGTGCAGTGTATAAATGCAATTGACTGTAAGATGAACTACGAGATGACCGTAGAGAATTACGGCAATAACTCTGTCGTCACCTTTATGCACCAGATGATTCCTCACCACGTGAACGCTGTAAATATGGCCAAGATCTTACTCAAGGAGATGCTTGAGGACAATGTGGAAGACCCTGATGTGGAAGTAATGCTGCGAGACGTTATCAACACACAGAATGCCCAGATCACCTTTATGCGTGGCTATCTCACGGAACTCGGCCAACTTGAAGTCCCTTTGTGTACTGCACCTGAGTCGGATCCTGCAACAACTGAAGATGTCATTTTCACCGAGGAAAGTGTGCCGGCTTTTATTGTCATTGAGGAAAGTGTGCCAGCTTCTGAGGTGTCCGAAGCTCTAGAGCAGAGTATGCCTGGTGCAGAAGAAAGTGCGCCAGTTGCCGAGGAAAGTGCGGAAGAGAGTGCACCTTTAGAGACGCAATAACCACCCCAACATACTGTTCACTCTAACAACAGGGGTGTAAAAAGCAATACTACATCGAAATATCGTATTCAAGACCTTCACATTCTCAGAGAAGGATGCAAAGTCAAGAAAGTCAAGCATATGCTAAATCAATAAATTCTATACGAAATACTTGTTTGTAATTGATTTGTCCGAGACTTCGGTAAGCACCCTCGTGCCTATTCGACATATGTAAATTTGACTCTGCGCACAGATACTTAGTATAGTACATTTACAGTTGAAAACGACCGTTCGAAGAACATAATTAAATTACATAGGGTATACGATTGTACGCACAATTGAGCAGGTATGGAGGCTTCAATGCCGAATTTGGTCATTCAATCAGTCTTGAAAGCTGCACAAAATGCACATCGACCGTCGTTCGAGAACTGAATTAACACGTATCAGGAAAACAAACAACAAAACAAAAGTGCACTTATGCAAGACGCAGTGTAAATATCATAGCTAGATGTTTACCACTGACTGAAAGTGGGCGCAATATAGCTTTGACATAGCGAACGACGCATTATGCGTAGGTTTGTTCTTCTGGGGTTCTGCCTCTGGGCATATAATTATGCGAAACAAAAAATGATAGTTCAAACTCAAGACTTTTTCTACAATTTTACTGCGAGTATGTACGTATATCATCGTGTCACTTAAGGGACAAGAGACATTCATCTTGTACAAGGTCATTAGTTTTTATTGCTCGTTTAAGCGAGAAAGAGACTGAATATGACAAAGAAAACTATTATCACGGCGAAGATCTTGATCATCAGCCAACGGTTGCTCGACACCGAGTTAAAGTACTTCAAAAGTTCATTGTGGGCACCTGGAGTAGGCAAAACGAGGGACGAAATTCAGCATCAAAGAGTGTGGCTAAGAATATAGACGGCCGAAAGTAATAGAGACGCAGGAGAAGATAAGTACCAATCTAAATAGTGCGAGAGAGAAGGTTCTTCGAAAGCAAAGGGTACATCGAATGCCCATGACAAAATCGCAATATTGGCAATACAACGCGTGTCGCTCATTCTATCACACCTTCTATGTTAAGCTCTGCGTCCATTGTATTTGCGTCGATGCGCTCAGCCATTTGTCCTTGTTCATGTACCAGTGTCGCCAGTTGCGTGAATATACCACCCAATTCAGCTATACATAAAAGCAAAAGATTGCAGATTAATTGATTGACAACGCATATACGCAATTTTTTCTTTGCGACGTAAGTAGAAGTGAATGTGACGCGATTATTCTCTTCTCAATCTTCTAACGACGATTCAAACATACAGATAACACTCTCACGGACTAAAGGATACAGTATACTTTCGATTATCCACAGTATTGTAAGCCATATATATATAAATATACATACATACTAACATACATACATAGATGTATAATATATATATATATATATATATATATATATATATATATATATACGTATAAATATATGTTTACATATATGCATATGCATATAAGTATGTCTAATATATATATATATATATATGCGTTTACATGCACATACATGTTGCGTATATATATATATATATATATATACATATATATATATATACGCACGCACACACATGCATACACACACACATATGTCATATATATATATATATATATATATATATATATGTATATATATATGTGTAAATATCTGCTGTACATACACGTATAAAATAAATGCATAGATATATACTCACACAAACACCCACCCACCCATATATATTCATACACACACCCACACCCACACCCATAAACATAAAAACACACACACACACACACACATAAACACACACGCATATATATATATATATATATATATATTATATTATATATATCTATATATATATATATATATATATATATATATATATATATATATATATATATATATATATATATATATAAGCGAAATCAAGTAGGTCTACATATGCAAATAGGCTATACACGAACGCGCTCTCATACACATGCAGCTGATTACCGATAGTCTTGTTGATACTATCCACAGCGTTCGATCTATCCTGCATGTAGGCACTGCCCTGATTCTCCTGCAGTTGCATCTGTTGGTACGACGCGTGCTGTGTGCTGGGTCCAGCAGGACCTCCCATTTCTATAGCATGCGATTCCTCCTGTTGCACGCCTTGCCTTTGCCTGAGGTGGTCCTTTCCGTAGTGCCCACCGGATGAGTCAGCTATATACGTATAAAAGTGGATGCACTTAAACGAGAGGATGTCCCAACGAGCGTTTTTAAGTGCATGGAGTAGTCTTCAACGTAGTCCTTAGTGATATATATATATATATACATATACATATATAAACATATATATATAAATATATACATACATACATACATACATACATACATATATATGTATATATATATATATATACATATATATATATATATATATATATATCCAAATACATATAATATGCGATCGGCCTTTTGTCATTGTCTCTAAGGTGGCCATAACCGAAATGCCCACCGCACGAGTCAGCTGCGAAGGCATGAATTGAGATCCACAGATATACTCACGTACTAAAAATAATACTTATTTACATATACAAACAAGTAAAAACAGAGTTTCAAATGCACGATATACTTTTTTTCTACCAAAAGGCACACTGGTCGCGTCAAGCGTATATATTCAAGACTAGCTTTGCATACCAGATGTACAAAAATATACATATATACGTACATGAAATAGTCTGTACAGTACTTAGACCATCTCAGTACATATAGTAGCCATTCACCATCTGAGTCTCAAAACGCAAGAATGTATATACGTGTCAACTTATAACACGAAAATAGACGCAGCAGGTGTGCACAAGATACCGAAACAACTCGGGTGTAAAGCAAATCAAAACGACAGTATCAGGACAGTATCAGATCAACAAGAGATTGTTATGGTTCGGTAGGGAAACGGGACACGTACCAGGAGGTGCTGGGGCAAAGCTGAGCTGCTGTGGGGGTCCAGTGGAGCCACTAAACTGTTGACGCCTTTGTTGCTGATGTTGTATATTCTTGGTCCTCTCCTCTAGCACACCCTTAAATCCGCTTGACATAGCAGCCAATCTATGATCAAGTGAGCATAGAACATAACAAGTTTTATTACTTTTACAAATGTGTATGAAAACATGCGTGTGCATTCCTGCACATGTACACCTTCCCTAATATATTTGTGTATAGGTGCATTAATACTTCAGGGAATGCATTTGTAGATTCAAACTGGCCTGAAACACATGCAGAAGTGCAGCAAGTTTTCTGGTATGATCAATTGTGATCTTTTCATGCGATGTAATCAATTCCTTAATTGAATCATATGTATGAGGGGGATGACATGCATAAATTTTCATACGCCTACTGGCATTGCATGATCGTTGCACGACTAGCGAGTATTTTGGATCCTCCATACACGTCTCTCACGCACTCATACGCACGCACTCTACAGTCGCGACATTCATAGCATATTTATGCTTGCACATCGACCGACAACAAGTTGAAAGTTAACATGTATCTAGAATGAACCCCAGAAGGGCACGAAGCTTGTCACTAGCACATACTCTCACCTGCTTTGTAGAATAACCACGACTGAATTAGAGTTGCTCTGTGTTTGGGCCATGCCGCGCGTCTTTGATAGCTGGTATTGTTGTAACCGTGATATCTGGTTGTTGAGGTTGGCTATGTCCTGTTTAATGATGTATGTCAGCTCCTGTGTATGGCAAGTAAAGAAAATGAACGTTGAACGGGCAGTAGCCAAGGCATTTCTGTGCGGAATAAAATGGCACGACTTTTGCCGATACCGAGTACCTCTCAGAAGTGATACTCACAGTATTCATTCGTAGCATTTCCGTGATACACATGCTAAAATAAATGAACTACAGTTATTGTAGTGAATAGGCGGCACCTACCTGAATTTCAACCGGCCGATCTTCAAACATATTCTTTTTCTTGGCTAGCAAAGTGAGCTTCTCTAATTTCCCGAAGGTGTTGTTGATGTCCTTTTGTATTGACTTTGCGATGCGTGTGAATTCGCTGGCGCCCGATTTCTGGTTATACAAGGTGGTGACAGAGAAACGTATTAGAAAAATTTCATGCTCGGGGAGGGGTGAGAGTTCAGATATGTATTGAAATTTCCAACAATGTGAAGGCTATAACTGCTAATATATCTGTTAACTAACGGACGAGGTACAAAAGAATTTCGATGAACGCATACACACTCGAAAAAAATTGCTGTCGAAGATCGAAAGAAAAAGTAACTTGTGGAACTAACAATGCCAAAATCCATATGCAAGGCCAGTACGTGGAGAGCCGACATTCAAAGATTTCATCATTGAAAATGTATATGTCAAATTACACTTGTAAATGTGCGCAAGCGACTATACAACCGCATGTAAGCCGGCTACAATTAAAAAAAAATATGTGAAAGTAAACTCTCAATAATACCTATATCTATATCTATATTTATAAACACACACACAAACACATATATATATATATATACAGAAAGACAGACCCACAGACACAGACACAGACGTATATATATATATATATACCCACTCACACATATACACGTATAAAACCAAAAGCAACTCCACACACACATATATATATATGCAGAATTACATAATACCTACATACCAACATGTATATATATATAAATATATATATATGCCGAATTACCTAATACCTACATACCCAACATATATATATATATATATGTATATATATATATATGCAGAATTACCTAATACCTGCATACCAACATACATATATATGTATATATATATTATAAACGCCCAATACACAGAAAAAAAAAAACTGGATAGAATCAGGATGCACAAGGCACATCCACTCACCCTCGCCCACACTGACAACTGTATATATATATATATATATATATATATATATAAATATACTTATATATATATATAATAACACACACATCATATATATATATATGTGCATATTATATATATATATATATATATATATATATATATATATATAATATACATATATATATAATGTATATATTATATACATATATTATGCATATATATATGTATGCATATGTATATAATATGTATGTATATATATATAATAATATGATAATATATATATATATATATATATATATATATAATATATACATATATATATAATAATAATATTATACATATATATAATATTATATATATATAATATTATTATGCATATATATGGTTACTATATATATATATATGTATGTATATACATATATATGTATATGTATATATATATATATTATATTATATATATATATATATAATATATAATAATAATATCAGACACACACATGCACGCACGTATATAATATATATATATAATATGTATATAAAATAATATAGAGGCACATAATCTGCGCGTGAGCCTGCAAGATGCACACACCAGTAATATATATCATAGACATAATGAGGAAGCACATACATGGGAAAAACGGACACGCACGCGCCAGCACACACGCATCACGCCCACAGACGCACGCACGCATCAATACATATATATATATATATATATATATTATATATACGTGCAAAATGTATGCGTGGGATGCATACACACATTACACGTACCCCACAGACCCGCAAGGACTCATGAGTGCGCACACACGGACACAGGGAACCCAGCCACACGGGACGCAACATCTCCGCTATCGACATCGTAACATTTAATAACATGTAATTGCCATATATATATATATAATATGTAATAATATATATATATATATATATTATTATTCGTTATACATATTACACGTAATATATATATGTGTATATAATGTAATAATATATATCGATATAATATATATATATAATATTATATATATAATATGTATATATATCATGCGTTATATATATATATATATGCGTATTATACATATTGGTTATATGCATACATATATGTTATGTATGCATTAATACTATAATAATACATATATAATAATATAATATATTATACATATAATAATAATAATAATAATATCATAATACATATGGATTATTACATTACGTATACGTATGTGCGTACATACATTACGTATGCATATGTATGTCATCTGATGCACGTACGTACATGCATCAACACACATATGTATACGTGTGTAATACATTATTAATACATATGTAATAATATCCATCACACAACATATCATCATTATTATTATATGTATTGTATATTATATTATGTTATGTGTATTATTAATATGTATTATATAATAATATATATTTACATGTATGTACATATTATTAATATATGTATATGTATTATAATGATTATTATTATTATTATTATTGTTGTGCATGATGTGTTGTGATATTATGATTATTATGTGATATGATTACATATGTGTGTGCAAAGCGTGTGTGCAAACACAGAAACAAACATTACATTAAACATAAAAAATCATAATATTAACACATGTTAATTATGATGTAGTTATTAATATTGAGATGATTATTGAATGATATATATGTATGTAATGTATAACATATATATATATATATAATATTATATATATATATATAATATATATATATATATACATATATTATATATATATACTCCACATACACCCATGGACGCACACACACATATATATATATATATACACACACACACATATCATATATATATATATATATATATATATATATATATATATATATATATATATATATATATATATATATATACATATATATATAGGTATATAGATACAAAAGATACATACGACATAGAGATGGCCTGAAGCATCGACACATACATACAAGCATGCATGTATGTATATACATACATACGTATATACAAACATGTATGCATACATACATCTGAACACGTATGAACCGTCAACACGTCTACGCAGGATTACAGAGTTCCAGATATATCTTAGAGTTCAAAAGCTGCAAGAACCAAACCATTGGACACAGCGCTTCAGGTAGCTACACAACTGATAAATTACCGGTGGGATGGCACTGGGCTGTATCCCTTGTCTTGACTGCAAAGAGCGTGCAATCGTTTGCAGCTCCGCTGTTCTGTCACGAGAAGACATCCTTGCGATTGACTGTTTTGCGTTAGCGGCGTTCAGAATGTGACCTCTTCAGTATTTGGTAAATATCTGAAATTCATGAATTTATGTATATTTTATTTATTATTATCAAAATATACCACAGCCCAGTACTAGAAAGCTAATGTATGTATGCAAAAAAAAATGGTATCTATGTGAATACCTGCTGATAAGTGTAATCAGTCACTAATCACTAATCAGTAACGCGTGACTGCACAAATTTTGGCGTAGACAAAGTTCCGAAATTCGAAATTACAGACATATTTTAATGATGAACATGCTCACTCGCGAATGTATATAGTAAGTGAATACGATAC
>LUCW03000366.1:0-32500 GCA_001586965.3 Sphaeroforma sirkka | reverse complement strand
TATAGCCGAAAAGTAGTTTAGTCTATACCAGTGGTTCTCAACCGTTTCCAGACCTTCTGAAGCGGTTGATGGATTGTTTACGAATATATACCGGCAGATGGCTCCTTGTGTGATCAATTCAACATGGAAGATAACCAGAAAGAATACCACCGGGTGCCTGTAGTATTCCAGTTTTACACCGTCATCCGATATCAGCCTGACCACGAGACTATCAGTGCCGCTTCGCAATTCGTTAGCAGCGTGATTCTCAGCTTCCTCCTCGGCGAGCTCCTCTTTCTTTGGGTTGTACGCACAGTATAAACTTTAAGGCGCGATAAACGCGACTAGAGCTGTACAGCCAACGCGACATGGGCAAACCATACTGAGATATAACACGAGTGTGTGCTAATGTCACGCAATCGAGGACATCTAACAAGACTGCAAGGTCTTGATACACAACCTTCAGATAAATATATCACACGAAACGATATAGATAGAAAATAAACGATATCCTATCATATATACATTGTGCATACTGCACCATATCCCTGCCTATTATTGCATTTGAATTGCATCGAACCCTCTCTGTTCTCTCTTCTTGGTATCAAATAATACTCTGATGGTTGATCAGGAAATTCAAAAGGGAATGCGCGCCTCGTTATCTTTGTGGACATTGGCCCTTTGCCTCGTTGGCCGGGCTTTGGCCCTTTGCCGCTTATAATGGTAGTTCAAACTTCTAACGCAATTTTTTTTTAAATTTAAAGTGCTATTTAGGCCCGTTTATAACTATTTTAATTAAAAAAATAGAGGGGGTAGAAAGGGTCGGACCTGCTATGAAGACAAAAGTACTATAAAATGAAATAAGTATTCAAGAAACCAAAACAGAAATTGCAGTCACATTCCCAAGAGAATTTGGCCCTTTGGGTGAACCCCTGGGGGCCCCTGGGGGCTGGGGCTGGTTGAGCCCCTGACTCCTGACTGGCTGAGCCCCTGACTCCTGACTGGCTGAGCCCCTGATTCCTGACTCGTGAGTCGACCCTCCCCTGGGGAGGCCTGGGGCCCGGGAACCGGGGCCGACCGCCGCCGGAGTCCCCCGCGAATACAGAATGTAATAAATATTTAGACTAGTATTTACTATTTCAGTAGCTGTAGACACTCTACTCTACTATGTAGCAACTACAAGAAATAGACACTCTCACTCTAGAGTAGTAGAGCTATGTTTGAGGCTGGACTCTGGAGTACTATTTACGTACAAAAGTCTCTCCCTCTCTTTCTCTAGTTTAGTTTTCTAATAGTCAAATAAACCGTAGTGTAAAGTTCGGACTACAACTAAACTTAAATAGCTCAGACCTTGGAGACGAAATGAATAAGTTGTTATCTGATTTTAATAGAAAGAAACGACAAGATGTCTGAACCAAATAGTTTCTACCTGCCGGTTTACGATAGGTATAAGTTTACCCCAGTCGGAGTCTGGATGACGAAGTGGCGGGCAATAGAAACGCTACCCCAGTTTACTAAGATCAAGGGAAACAATCTCCACACGAGTCTTAATCAGGCGCAGCTGGGGCACATGTATAAGTGTCTTGGCCAACATGTTCTGCTGAGGGTTTACGTAAACTTGTCCGATGATCCTAGCGTTTCGGATGTGGAACACATTGGTATCAAGCGTTTTGGTCCAGCTACCCATATGTTTTATTCCGCACTATCCACCAGGCTTGCGGCATGATCCAGGACACCATGAGTGGTGCTTGCCTAAGGTTGGTTATGTTGAACAAGATGTCGCAGTTCGTACAGGTGCAGGGTATGTACGCACTTCCACAGGTCAGTCTTTTGGATACGGCTGAACAAGCTAATGAATCCAGGCGTCCTATAAAATTTCATATGCCAATGACACAACTGTTCACCTGGTTCATCACCAGCAGCAGGTATCAGGACAGGAGTCCGAGTTTACACATCATGGTGTGTTGTTAAGGCGCTGAGAGACATGAGGCCAATCCGTCAAACTTACCGGAACGTGACAAGTGATACTTTTGGAACATTTGCTGGACAGAAACGGCAACGGGGCGACTCGGATCAAGAACGTAGTCAGGATCACCATCAGGGAAGCGAGCGTTCTAACGATGATAGGGATTGTGGTCAGGAAAAAGAGACGTTGGAGTGATGACCGTCGTCGTCGATTTTTGAATTCTTCTCGCCCATCCCAGGGTCTCCCGGGAGTTGGGAAGGACCAGGGTCGTAATACGCAGTACTTGCGCAATATCTTGCTTTCACAGTAAATCAGCCGTCATTCACTGGAGAACAAGATTAACTGCTTGCTGTAAACTTCGATGGATATTTCTATATTTTAAACTGTTATATAAACTAAGATACAATTTAAGTCATTTAGAATTTAGCAGTGGTAGCTTGTGTAAGAATCATTTTCCTTGCGGCGCTTAGGATTCAAGAGTTGCTGTCTACGACTTTGGTGGGGGTATGACATGGTTGGTGAGTTGTTTGTCAATGGAGAACTAGAAATGTGTGCAAATGAACTGATAGAGCACTGAATATAAACATCAATTTTCTACTAAATTTCATCCTTCAAACACATTACGTCTCGACATCGATCTCCGAGGATCTTATGGATTCCCTTGTGACTGTTTCATTTCCTTCACTAACACCGGTAGTGTAGAAATACGGCCTCCGGTCAGTCTAAAATATCAAGATCAATTGAGATAATACATTGGTTTTATTTGTATTTTAAATAATTTAATACAAGCTCTTTTTCCAATATTTCCAAAGTGTTCTAAATTCACTTTGATGACTCCAATAGCCTGAGTATTTGGTATGACTCATCTACTTGGACCTATTTGAGACATTAGTATATGTAGGATATTATAAACTAAATTTTATAATCTCCGAACTACTACTTATAGATTTTGGTCCTTCCGCCAATCTCCAAAATCCAACAAGTCTTTTTCATTTTATGACTTTTCTTCAGATGGAACTTTATTTATATCAGCTAATGTATTTACATGACTTACGCTATTAGGTCTATCTACAAATTAGGCATGTGGTCATGAACACTTAGTACTTCTAGTGAAAATTATTCAATAAAAGGACAGCTAGAGGTACGCCCTGTGTGATCGAGGATATTTAGGCTCTTGACAAGAGGCAGCCCCGATCATTCTTACACAAGCTACCACTGCTAAATCCTAACTGACTAAATTGTATTTTAGTTTAATATAGTTTGAAACCTAGTAATTTCCATCGAAGTTTACAGTAGTGTGGATAGTCTATCTACTCTAACACTACCTGTTGTCTTACTCTCCATCCCACAATAACCTGTGGTTGAGTGCCTCATTAGTCTGAGCAACTTCTTGGTCTACTCCTCGCCTGCTCCTGCTCCGACCTAACGACGGCCTGTTTGCAGGACCCTGTTGGGAACTTCCCCTATGGCTCCTATTTACTCTTCTTACCTGTGATGTCCTTGTCATGTGCTGTTGCGGTTGTTGGAATATGCTTCTCGATCTAAGAACGATTCCTCGATATTGCACTCCTAAACTAAACTGCCGTCAACCACACCTTCTGTGCATACTGTTGAGCCTTACCGTTGACCTGATTTATCTGGAAGTTATAATGATTTGAGTGTGTTCGCATATGATTTTCACAACTTACCCATGTATTTACTTACATCGTTCGTGTTATGTACGCCCCTGGTCGTAGTTGGCTTTACCTGGATAGTTATCTCTTCTTTACTTCGTCGGTACTTATTGTAGCCAAATTTTAAGTAAACTATTCTAAATAAACACTCCGGTCTGTTTGTTTATAAGTCATAATCCCAATAAATAACCCTTTTAGAATCCTATCTCCTACTTAGTTGCATGTAGTAAGTATACGCGAGATAACTGTATCTCAACGTTCTCCCTCCTCAGGAGGGGACGTTGTTCATTTATTAGTAATTATAAACAGTAATCCTAAAATGACTGACTCTTAAATGAGTCATTAGTCATGTGCTGTAAAACCAGCAAAACCTTAAAACCCAGTTTATCAGATTATTCTGATAAACTGTAAAAAACTTGTAATAAACCTAAAATAATCAAATAAATATAAGTACTTGCATTCTGACCACAACCCCCCCCAAACTGAAGCACTGAACAAAGCAGTGTGCCAGTTTCAGAGATGATAAGAATAGCATAGTACCTTATGTGCTGGCATTATCCTCGAGAGCTAGAGCATTGTGCTGGCATTTATCCTCGAGAGCTAGAGCATTGTGCTGGCATTTATCCTCGAGAGCTAGAGCATTGTGCTGGCATTTATCCTCAGAGAGCTAGAGCATTGTGCTGGCATTTTACCTCAGAGAGCTAGAGGACCCGATGTGTACGTCTCGAGCGACCCGTCGTGTTTGAATTCTTGAAGCTACTGTTCATCTGTGTCAGCATATAGGAGTTTGGCAAGTACAATATAGGACTGTATTTGTGTCGGAGAA
This sequence comes from Sphaeroforma sirkka, assembly GCA_001586965.3. Lineage (NCBI taxonomy): Eukaryota > Ichthyosporea > Ichthyophonida > Sphaeroforma > Sphaeroforma sirkka. The sequence continues at coordinate 28,056 of LUCW03000366.1, read as the reverse complement.
AAACTGCCAGTGGCAGAAACCGTGCAAACCATTAACCCGCTGTTTCAAAACAATGCCCAAGGAGTTGTTTGATTGATTTCGCTGTGTTATACTCCGAAGCAAGAGTGGCTCATTTAACCTCGCGAGCTTGAGCCGCTGACGATTTTCCCTCATGAGCTCGAGTGCTAACCGTTTATTCTCGCGAGCTCGAGTGGCTGGTTTATACTCGGGAGCTAGAGTCGCTGCTTTTTTATACTCAAGAGCTCGAGAGGCTGGTTTATACTCGGGAGCTAGAGTTGCTGGTTTATACTCGGGAGCTAGAGTCGCTGCTTTTTTTATACTCAAGAGCTCGAGAGGCTGGTTTATACTCGGGAGCTAGAGTTGCTGGTTTATACTCGGGAGCTAGAGTCGCTGCTTTTTTATACTCAAGAGCTCGAGTGGCTGGTTTATACTCGGGAGCTAGAGTTGCTGGTTTATGCTCCAGAGCTTGAGCTCGATATCCGAGAACAAAGTTATATTGAAGATAAAGTATTAGACTTGTGCACGTTGGCGCTTACGTGTCCGTGTCTGCGAAGCTTTGTGGTAGGCCGCGATATCGTTGGCATCATCAAAAGCTTCTGCTGTTTCCCACGTTGGTTCGCCTTCTCGCCATCTCACCAGGTATTCTAATTTCCCCGTCTCATCATTCGTACGATGTGTGATAATATGGCGAAACTCCACCCCTCCTTCGGTCCATAAGTCTTCGTTAATTGGTGGGTCTGTGCGTCTATGCACTAAACGGAGGAGTTCCACCCGTACCGGTTTGGTCTTGAATTCTGGTGGGGCGGAACCATCCTTGTTCGCTAACTCGTAGCGTTGGCCGTGTCTAGCTTTGACTACATATGGTCCAAACAATGGCCGCATAGCCTTCGTTGTTCGGCCTTCTGATCGTACCATGACCACATCTCCTTCGCCGAAATGTACCAAGTCGTGAGCATGCAGGCGGTCAAATGTCGTCGTAAGCTTGCCTGTATACTTCTTGGTAATGTGGTGGAGGGTCGGCAATATAGTGTCCTGTAACTGGTCTAATCGTTGTGCCCAGGTGTCATTCGTCATCGGCTGAGAATCCGGTAACTCGTCCGTGAAATCGGCGAACGGAACATGGCGGCGGCCAAAGTACACGCTAAACGGTGCACTCTTATGGCGACGGGATATCCGAAGGTTCTGGTATAGCATCGTAAACGGAAGGCGTTCGTCCCATCGAAGGGGAACTGCCTCACAGCATTGTCGAATAGAACGTGTAATCTCCTTGTGACGTCGTTCTGCCGCGCCCAGCACTTGGGGTCGATATGGTGGAGACACCTTATGTAGCATCCCCACTTCCTGGACCAGAAGCTCCACTAACTTGTTGGTGAACTCCTTCCCCATGTCTGTTTGGATTTTACGGGGGAAACCATGTTCGCCAAAAATCTCTATGAGTGTCTGTGTCGTGGTTTCCTTTGTCTTGTCCGGTGTGGCTCGAAGGATAGAATAGCCTGTGGCGATGTCTAAGACGTGAAGAATATAATTGTTCTTGCGTCTGGACTCCAGTGGCATCGGGATGTAGTCCACTTGAATATGGTCCCACGGGTAGCGTGCATCGATGCTAATCATCGGGTGGAAACCTTTACGAAGTGTGTCCTGTCCCAAACATGTGCCACATTGCCGCTTAACTTCTGTGGCTAACTCAAGTGCCCCTGGCCAAACGTGACCGTTCTGACGAAGTTGTTGGACTGTGTCCGCCGCCCCATGATGTCCTTGTTCGTGTTGCGCTTGCGTGAGTTGCGTACGACGCTGTTTCTCCGCCGGACTCGCTTGTGCAAACGCCGGTTGACCCTCTGCATCTGCCAGTGCCACTGAGATTTCTCGCGCTGTGTCTAAGCACATGACATATTTTGTATGCTTTGGTTCTGCAAAACCAAGTCGCTGTGAAAACAGCGGGTCCAGTTTGAATCCATTGGGAGGACCCACCCGTGCTACTACGGTATGACCCCATGGTTTCTTCTCACATGCGTACTTAGCGTACTTGAGGAATGTGTGTGGTGTCCGTGGTACCAGCACCGGTTCTGTCTGCAATAACTGCTTGAACAGGTCGAACCATGGTGCTCTTGGTACCCATGGTAGACATACTGTGGCCCGTGCGCCGTCGGCTCGTATCTTGCGTAACATCCTGTGTATCTGTCCCCAAGGCAGGTTCATCCATCCATCGACTATCGACCAGTCGTGGGCAAACGCTCCTTCCCCATCTTCCCCATCATCCTTCGTCCAGAACCGAGGAAGCTGAGCGTTGGTTGGGTCCGCAAATACATCTATGTCATTCGGTCCAAAGTGTTGTTGCGCTTGTTCAAAGTAACTAGGGAATAATTGCCAGCCGTCGGTATACATTATTTCGAGTTCGTCCTGCTCCGCTGTCCCCTCGTGTACTCTACTTAACATGTCCGGGAGCACATTTGACTCTCCTGGTATATGCGATATGGTAAAGTTGAATGGCGCGATGATATGATGCCATCTCTGAAGCATCGGATTAAGCTTGAGCTGTGTGTTCATATATACAAGGGCCTTGTGGTCCGTGAAGACCGCAAACCGTTGCCCATCCAAGTATTCCCTGAAATGTGTCAGTCCATATACCAATGCCAGTAACTCCTTCATAGGTGTGGCGTAGTTCTGTTGCGCATGGTTCAGAGTCTTACTAAAGAACATTAAGTAATGTTTCTTACCGTTGACCCATTGGAATAGCGCTCCCCTAAACCGTAATCGCTAGCGTCGGTTTCCAAGTTCAGAGGAATGCCGTCGACCGGAAAGTGTAACGCCACAGCATTCACCACTGCGTCTTTCATTGCCTGCCACGCCTGTGCATGTCTCTCCTCCCAACGATCACCTATCAACTCCTTTGGTTTGAGTTTGCAAAATTCGCGCAAGGGTGCAACCGTGTTCGCGAAATTAGGCAGATGTTCGTGGAGGTAATTTGCTAAACCCAACGCCGAGGCTATATCTTTGTATCGTTGTGGTGTGGGCCAGTCGATCAGCTTGGCCTGCTTTTCATGGTCAATGTCAATGCCTTGTGCCGATACTTTCTTCCCTAGGATCATGACTTCGGAGATAGCGAAGTGGCACTTGGCAGGGTGAAGCTTAAAACTGTGGTATGTTAAGCGTTGTATCACCTTCTGCACCGTCCTAACGTGTTCGTCATAACCGTCACTGGCGATAACTATGTCATCGATATAGTGGTGAACCGGTAAGCCATCAAGTATTGTACTCAAGGTACGTTGAAACTGCTGCGTGAGTACATGAAGACCGAACGGTGCTGATGTGAACGAGTACTGATAACGTTCGTGTGTAAAACTAAATAAGTATTGTGAGTCTGGATGGATGGGCAGCCTGTGGTATGCAGCCGATATGTCCAGCGTCGTGTAGTACTTCTTACTCTTGAGGCGAGATATGAGTTCGTTGACCTTGGGGATCAGGAACTGGTCACCAGGAATAAGCGCGTTAACGGCACGCATGTCTAAACACACGCGTACCTTCTTGACGTTGCCTTCCGCATCGAATGTCGGTACCGCAAGGAGAGGAAGATTAACAGTCGTTGGTGTCGTTCGTTTCGTGATCACCAAATCCGTCAACCACTTCTTCACTTGTTCATCCACATAGGGGAGCCATCGATCGGATACGAAGTTACGCGCCGATCGCCGCATCTGCAACGCTTGTTCATGGGTTACTGGGATGGTTACCTCACTCCCTTCCAGACGACAGCGCGCGTTGTCGGCAATTTTCGCATTGGCTTCCAAATCCTGTGCCAACCGTTGGCGTACATCGACGGGTTCCGTCGTGTTAGGTGCCTGTCGGCGTGGTATGGGTTCGAGGAGCTCTTCTAGTTCTGTGGGGTCTATTGGTGCAAGTGGCGATTGGATACCGCCTATGTATAGGCCCAAGCCTTTCAACATATCTTGCCCCACTATAACATCTATACCCGTCGGCAAGTTCATCAATTCTAATGAACCGTCGATAATTCTGGTACCGTACCTTATAGGTACCACTTCCGTCGTCCCCAGTCGAGGAGTTCGCACCGCCTTGTCAGCTAAATATATAAATGACCCAGGTGGTGCTGGAGTTATTGGTCGGCCAAGGAGGTCTGCGGATGTCTGTGAGATACAACTTCTATTTGCTCCCGTGTCTATCAAGGCTTTGAACGTACGTCCGTTGATTTGTACTTGAATATAGACTCGGTTGTCTGACGTCAGCAATGGGTCTTGTATTGCCATCACTGCTCCAATCGTGGTAACAAATATGAAGCTCCTATCCGACTCAGACACCCTCACCTCTCATGCATGATCGGCTACCGACTCCCACATGTCATAGGTGTGGTTTGGTGGTGACGTCATGTGCTCGAAGTCTTCGTAAAGGATCGTGTTGATATGAATCTCTGTAGCTTCCGATGGTGGAGCCAAGTCTTCGTCCTGTGTAATCGCATTCACCTGTACTTGAGGCGTCGGACGTATTGTAACTACGTCTCTAGTCTGGGATGTATTCTGCCCCTGTCCTGCGGTTGACGTTGTGGACGGTCTGTGTACCGATTGTACGTCCCTCAAAGGACGGTTGTTGTCGTATAGCCTTGCCCGACCCTCTGCGCTCACCGCTTGCGACGCCCTGAAATGGTGACACCGTGGATGTGCCTACCACCTGGTGGCGCCTGTGCCTGGCACCCCGCACAAGTCGTTGGTACCGTAGGTTGGGGCCGTTGAGTCCAATTCTGCGTTTGTCGTCTACTCGTTGGGGCGGCTATTGGTGTGGTCGCGACTTCCATTTGCTGCCGTACGTTGCTGTGCATCCTGAATGTCAGGGCTCAACAGCTGTATAAGCTCGTGTGTCTCCATCAGTTGCCATTTGGGATGCAACTGTAGAGTACGTTCATACGTACGGCCGTTGAGAGCTTCTTCTAACAGTTGTACAATGCAGTGGTTCACTAAATTCTGTTGGAAGTCGGCATCTGTCTGGCACCGTTCACGTGCCCTCCTGTGGTTCTCCATGAGCTGTGTCATTTGTTCCATAAGAGGAGTGTGCATGTTCCGACTTTGGCCCTTGGCTAACTTGCGAAACGCGGGATCGACAGTGGCTTGTGTTTCGTGCGAACAGATCTGTTCGATCTGTAGTTGAGGTGTGCATGTCTTCAACCGTTCAGAGTTGTCGCGGATGTAGTCCAGCGTTGACTTTTCCGCCTTGAAGTAAGATAGTACCTTATGAAACCATGTAAGGTTCCAACTCTCGTCCAGCCCTGCGATTTGTGCGTCAGAAGAACTCTCCTTAGCGGCCGGCCCTATTGTAGTTCGTCCGGCGTTTATGCGCTGTAACCTCTGTTCGTATTTTTTCAAAGAGAGACTGCTGTTGTGTCATCAGCTCCGTGAGTTTCTGAGCTGACGATTGTTCCCGTGCCGTTTCCTTGTTGTTGGTACGGTTCCGGTGACGCTTCCGCTTGTTAGGTGGGAGGCGTGGTGGGTCATTACTGGGAAATAAGGCCCCTGGAGTATCCTGAGACGAACGAGGGGACAGCCCTTCACTGGCTACCTGTTCACCAATAAAAGTCTGACTACTGTCCGCACGCAGGTTGGGTACTTCCTTGGTCTCACCCTCGAATATGACATCCTCGTCAGATTGTGCAGGTCCATTTTTTCTTCACTGCTGTTGGTGGCTGCTTGTCGTCCGCGGAAATAATATGTGGAGCCCCAAGATGTGTCTGTTGTTGCCCCTCCAGTGCCTGACCTGAGTGCGGAGCGGAGCGTTCCGTATGGTACTGACGACGTTTAGTTCCACGTCGGTCGATATCATCTTCCTTGCGGCGCTCAGGATTCAAGAGTTGCTGTCTACGACTTTGGCGGGGGGTAGGACATGGTTGGTGAGTTGTTTGTCAATGGAGAACCAGAAATGTGTGCGAATGAACTGATAGAGTACTGAATATAAATATCCATTTTCTATTAAATTTCATCCTTCAAACACATAACGTCTCGACATCGATCTCCGAGGAACTCGTGGGTTCCCTCGTGACTGTTTTATTTCCTACACTAACATAAGTAGTGTGGATAGTCTATATACTCTAACACTACCAGCTGTCTTACTCTTCATCCCACAATAACATATGGTTGAGTGCCTCATTAGTCGGAGCCACTTCTTGTTCTACTCCTCGCCAGCTCTTACTCCGGCCTAATGACGGCCTATTCGCAGGACCCTGTTGGGAACTTCCCTCATCGCTCCTCTTTTACTCTTCTTGCCCGTGATGTCCTTGTCCTTGTCATGTGCTGTTGCGGTTGTTGGAATATGCTTCTTGATCTAAGAACGATTGCTCGTTATTGCACTCCTAAACTAAGCTGACGTCAACCACACCTTCTGTGCATACTGTTGATCCTCTCCGTTGACCTGATTTTTCTGGAAGTTCTAGTGATTTGAGTGTGTTCGCATATCATTTTCACAATTTAACCTTGTATTTACTTGCATCGTTCGTGTTATGTGCGCCCCCACCCTTATATGCTCCTAATAACTCACAGGTGCTTACTTGTGTCTCTGTATGCTTCCTAATATCCCATTCTGAAAACTTTTGTGTAAAATAATCTAGTATGCCGCTGATTCTTTGCGTCATCGTACTAACCGAGTCGGTACTAACCATGTACATCTCCCATCTCTACTACCCTACTGTGGATCCTAAAGAACTTTCTTCTAACAACTTCTTAAATACAATTTAAGCTCATTAGCTTGCAATACGATTTGTACTTGTCTCACACTGAAAACAACCTTCCTACCTGTACTCACACATAACTACTTATCTGTGGATTCTGACTGATTGTCTGATTTCGTCATTTGATCGTCGTGAGACTTTCCTTGTTGACCCTGGTTAATGTTCTGCTTGATTGGAATGTTCGCTCTTCGGGTTCACTCGTATTAGTACATTCTTTTCTTCATCCTCGTCGTCCACACGTCGTTAATCCAATCTAAATCGTTCAATTCAATCTAAATCGTTCGGATAATCTAAATCGTTCAATTTGATGCGACATTCTCTGTTCGCATTGTCTTTCAATTGTTATACTTATAACAAAAAAAAATATGTGCCAGCTACTGACTAATTCATATTCTGTAGCTTTCTCTGTAATTACTAATAAACTAACAACTTCTATGGTAAGTTAAAAAATGTAGTAAGTATACGCGAGATAACTGTATCTCAACGTTCTCCTCCTCAGGGAGGGGACGTTGTTCATTTATTAGTAATTATAAACAGTAATCCTAAAATGACTGACTCTTAAATGAGTCATTAGTCATGTGCTGTAAAACCAGCAAAACCCTAAAACCCAGTTTATCAGATTATTCTGATAAACTGTAAAACTTGTAATAAACCTAAAATAATCAAATAAATATAAGTACTTGCATTCTGACCACAGCATATAGATGCCATAAAATCGATTTTCTATTTTTTTCTTCTAACAACTTTTTTTTAGATATAATTTAAGCTCATTAACTTGCAATTCGATTTGTACTTGTCTCCCACTGAGAACAACCTTCCTACCTGTACTCACACATAACTACTTATCTGTGGATTCTGGCTGATTCTCTGATTTCGTCATTTGATCGTCTTGAGACATTCCTTGTTGACTCTGGCTATTGTTGTACTTAATTATAATGTTCGCTCCTCAGTTTCACCCGTATTATTAGATTCTTTCTTCATACTCGTTGTCCAAACGTCGTTAGTACAACGACTGGATAATCTAAATCGTTCATTTTGATGCGACATTCTTTGTTCAAATTGTCTATCAATTGTTATACTTATGACAAAAGAAAATATGAGCCAGCTACTGACTAGTTCTTATTCTGTAGCTTTCCCTGTAATTACTAATAAACTAACAACTTCTATGGTAAGTTAAAAATGTAGTAAGTATACGCTAGATAACTGTATCTCAACGTTTTCCCTCGTCATGAAGAGGGACGTTGTTCATTTATTAATAATTTTAAACAGTAATCCTAAAATGGCTGACTCTTAAAATGAGTCATTAGTCATGTGCTGGAAAACCAGCAAACCCCTAAAACCCGGTTTATCAGATTATTCTGATAAACTGTAAAACTTGTAATAAACCTAAAATAATCAAATAAATCTAAGTACTTGTATTCTGACCACACCGGGCACCGATGACACAGGCGCTACCCTTGCTGGCTACTTTGAGGCCCTATTCAATTTTACAAACCCGTACGTGGTTCCACCGGGTACCGAACCCTCTCCTGATGTCACTTTCACATACGCCCCGACAATGTAATGGAGGCAATACTACGCTATCCCAATAAGGGGCCTGGCCCCGACGGGATACACATCCTCCTTCTGAAGGCCGCAGTGGAGCGCTCTACCGAACGCCGGACATTAGGACGCCCCGATGCCAATAGCCCACTGATTACACTTCTTGCCGAAGCATTCACTGAGCTACTGAAGACGGATACCTTCCCTGCAGCCCTGAACTACAGCCTCCTGATAGCGCACCCAAAGAAAGCCGATGCAGATATCACCTCCCCCGCCGACTTCCACCCCATCACGCTTACGTAAATAGTCAGACGCGTCTTCGAAAAGTGCTTTCTTAATCTGATTACGAGCCACCCCGGCTCTGCTACCCATGCTACCCAAGCTGGCTTCAAATCACGGTACTCCTGTCATACCCAAGCACTTGCCGCCATGGAATCTGAGACACAGTCAGAAGAGGAGTGGAACGACGTCTGTCTGGACATAACCAAGACATACGACAAAGTCAATCTCCCACGCCTATGGGCACTTCTGCGTCACGCTTGAATTCCCGAAAACTGGATCAACTGCCTCCGCGCGCTGTTTGGGAGTGTCCCTACCCGAGTGACATACCGTGGCACGCTCTCGTCTCTATTCCATAGAACGAATGGCATCCTACAAGGCTCAATCGTCGGCCCCCAGCTCTTTATTATCTACATGGATTCCTTAGCTGTCACGCTGGCACAATTTCGGCCTAAGCTCCTCCGCTCTTATTTATTTGTCGATGTCACACGGATCCAGCCCCTCGATCGGTTTCGCTCCAGCCCTTCTTAGATTATATTGATGCGTGGGGACGCAAATCTGGCCTCGAACAGGGTGTCATTAAACCCCGAGTACGATCTACCGACTTGCGACACGCGGCGCCAACCCTCCGTATAAATGGTGAGCTTATTACGCCGACACTTGCAGACGCGCATTGGAACACACGTTACCTCCCCTGAAAATAGCACCCACACATGCCGAACCGAAACACTATAAATATCTGGGGTTCCCACTCTCTCATGGAGTACCAGGAACCAACCTCGCCAGACATATGGAATCCCTGGTTGCAGCATTGTCACTGGGTATCGCCTCTTTCCGCGCTTATGGCTTCCATGGTTTCAGCTGGCGACACACCCGCAACCGACTTATGATGTTCAGAATACTTATCCTATCCACGATTGCATATGGGCTGAACATTATTGCCTGGGCTCCGCCTATATGGAAGGATACGTTGGTCCACCTGTTCGAGCGCTTTAACTCAGCACTCATCCAAGCAGCAGCCATCATCATGGGCACTAAATACCCTCGGTTTCCCAAACATCAAACAAACTTACTTCACTTTTGCGGCCTGCTCCCCGCGCGACCATTCGCAGACTAACTCGGAGGTTGCCTGGGAACACAACTCGACTCAATGGCCGGCACAAATCCACTTACCCCTCTGACGCGACCCGCCTGGGCCCACGACAAACTATCACTGACTTGCTTCACTTTTGCGGCCTGCTCCCCGCGCGACCATTCGCAGACTAACTCGGAGGTTGCCTGGGAATACAACTCGACTCAATGGCCAGTACAAATCCACTTACCCCTCTGACGCAACCCGCCTGGGCCCACGACAAACCATCACTGCACTTCCCGTACAGTAACTATGCTCACCTGGAAATTGTAATCGAAACCACGGGCGGGCGTACACCCGACCATGTAGCCCTCCACCAACGTTGTGACTGTAATAGCCGGGCCTCCACATTAGACTCTTATGTTGATAAACGTACTCTTAAGCAGTACGTATATTATAAACGTACTATTAAAAGCACGTGTATTAAATGGTTTTTAACGGTTCTATTTACAAGTACCCTTTCCATTTTACAAATCAGATATTTTGGCCCCGACCCATTAAAGGGACTGTGAAAAAAGCCAAAGAGTAGATTTAAAGTAGGTCTATTAAGAGACCTAAATAAACACTCCAAAATATACATCTGAATACTTCGGTAGCGAGATGGCTCAACCGAACATAGGTTTCTAGGGACCCTTAATGGTTACCTAGTTTGACCTCCGCTCAGCCAACCAGATGTGCCAGTCTGATGATGGCAAGTCGGTAATTCTTGATAAGTGGCCAGTTATTGGTTAAGACAATAACTAAGGACATCAAGAGTATTTTTTTACTTTTTTACTTTTTTTCTAAAGATAGGATTTTACTAGTTTTAGTAATTCATGCGACGAAGCAAGTAATACTAGTTTCGACGATAACGATAACGAAAACATAAATAAAATCCCTTCGGCGAAATCAGTACTGGGAGGATGGTATATAGGCAATTTCTCAGCCTTACAATCTCCCAGAGTATTGCTGATTTCTATGAGGCATACCTAACTTTATTACCAGACTAAAATTCGTATACTTAAAAAAACTTATTAAAAGACTTTAAGATTTTATTACGTTTAGTAGCTCTAAGATGTTTATACCGCCTTAAGAGACCGATATCTACATGACGACATAAGGAAGAACTCAATAAAACGTTGGTCCAACAAGTGTAAACTTCGATGGACATTTCTATGTTTTAAACTATGTTATATAAACTTAGATACAATTTAAGTCAGTTACGATTTAGCAGTGGTAGCTTGTGTAAGAAAGATCGAGACTGCCTCTTGGTAAGAGCCTTAATATCCTCGATCACACAAGACGTACCTCTAGCTGTTCTTTATTAAATAATTATCACTAGAAGTACTAAGTGTTCATGACCACATGCCTAATTTGTAGATAGACATAAGAACGTAAGTCAAGTTAATACATTGGTTAATATAAATAAAGTTCCATCTGAAGAAAAGTTAAAAAAGAAAAAGACTTATTGGATTTTGGAGATTGGCGGGAAGACCAAAACCTGTAATTAGTAGTTCAGAGAATATAGAATTTAGTTTATAATATCCTACATCTACTATCGTCTCAAATAGGTCCAAGTAAATAAGTCATACCAAATACTCAGGCTATTGGAGCCATCAAAGTGAATTTAGAACACTTTGGAAACATTGGAAAAAGAATTTGTATTTAATTAATATAAATACAATTAAAACCCAATATATTATCTCATTTGATCTTGATATTTTAGACTGACCGGAGACCGTATTTCTACATTGCAAGCTTCATCACAGGCAGTAGAAGAGCAAGCTCTGTTTGCGTACGAACAGGAGATCGATTCCATGTAGATACCAGACAGATTCTGCTTGACAACAATCCGTAGTCGGACACTCCATTCCCGGATCCGGGGATGATTAGACGTTTCTTTGAATCGCTTGAGTCAATGACGGCTCAAATGCACCCAACGGGGGGGGGGGGGGGGTCCGTGGGCAAGGGACACACGTTCTCAGGCATGGATTATCAGGAATTACCGACATGTCATTGATAGTTCGCATATTCTTAGGGACGACGGTTGGTTAGTCTTCAGCACAGCAGCTCGTTTTGTGTCCGACGGCAGCACTCCGCGCTAAGTACAATTATGTCCGCTCTCACAACTTGTGATTTCCGACAAACCAGACGTATTTTATTATCGGTGTCCTGCTTCCTCATTTTTAAGATCACGGTGGCAGCTTGGTTTTGAATGATCTCACGACTAGTCCACCTCGAAGCCGCACTCCTGAGCGTCCGGTTGCGGTTCGCCCGACGCCACCACATTATTCCTAGTCTTTCATCGAGATGGCACTATATCAGAGTGCGACCAAACAAGAAAAGTTTAATGCGCAGGCACTCCTTCATGCGATTACTACCAAAAAAGAGTGTAAGCCAGCGCCGCATCGTATCTATAATACGAGCCTAGGAATGCTCACGAAGGCATTGCAAGTTTTTCGGCGGGTCGTTCGTTTATAAGTATGGCTTTCCCGCATCATCAGACCGCGGCTCTGCTGGACATGTATGACTACTTGGGACCAGCTCGAGCAGCCGCTTATGCAACACACACGTACGTTGCAATCGACATATACGACTGGTGTCGACTTACCGCAGCGTACTCCACGTCCGTTTCCGCCACGAGAGACCATTATGCTAATAATAAGAGATGCAGATCCCCGTCGCGGGATTGCGATGGGAACACTTGACATGATTTGCGGAGCCCAGGCCGGTACAATTGCCATGCCTGCGACGACAGATACGGCAATGGCCGTCGTACACCACCAACGGAACAAACACCGCAATGCTTTAAGTGTTCCCCTCATCACTGAAGCCCGGATTGTCCGTTATGCCACTCCTGCAAGGAGACGAGTCTTACTGGAACAAATGCCCAACGCATCCGTACACAGATGCACACGCGGCCATCCCGCATTCGCCTCTCCAGTGACTAGCAGAATAGATGGGTCCAGTGACGTCTACATTGTGTGAGGAAGAAACGGTTAGCATATATAACGACACAGGATCCCGTCCTACGATAATTTTAAGGGAGTTAGTCAATCGCTCAAACCTTGAGCAAGAGAAGATTAATCCAGTGTATTTACACGGATATAGGGGTACGGGAGAAACAGTCCACACGTCACGTATTGCTTCTACTTTATTACTTGACGGTTTTGAAACTAGCGAGATAGTATTCCTAGTGTCGGATTGGTTTCCGAGAGACTGTCAGATATTAATGGGTTTTGACACGTGACAACATCATCTGAAGGGATTACCTGGGATACATCAGTGACCCCGGTATGTTTCATACGTTAGTTATCTCTTCCGACCCCGATGTTTCTAGTTCCACGCGCTCCTGTTTACATAACGCCAATGGACGAGCTCAGGGTTCCGGATCTGGACGCGACAGTGAAGGAATATGATTTCACGGGGTTAGAACGCGTAGCAAAGTTGCTGAATAAGTCATCCGAACAGGTGCAACAGATGCAGGATGGTTTCAATAGGGTGCGTTTTGATTCTAATAATATGAAAATGATCAAGTATGTTAAGGTCAAGCTGTAGCTAAAAGAGGGGGCGCAACCATCACGACATATCTAATTTACCCGGGATACGTTTCTCAAAGAGATAGAGCTTTTCAAGGTTGAACAATTGCATCAGCGTGGGAAAGTGGAACCTGGAGATAAATACAGACCGTGGGTTAGTTTGGTGAAAACAGTTGTGAAAGATAAGAGCAAGGTGCCTCAGTCGAAAGACAATTATCGTATAACAATTAATTACGTCCAGGTCAATGAGGTAACCGTTCTCATATTCTAACTACCAATGGAGGCGGAGCTCACAGAGCATTGTATTAATGCAGGCATTACGACGGTATGTGACATGGCTGGATCGTACCTCAAGCTCCAGCTTGGCGAGGAAGCTAGAGACTTACTTACATATGTCACAGCCGATGGGGTCTTCCACCGACCAATATAGAGAACGGGGCGTTCGACATGCAACATTATACAACAACAATATACAAGGATGATGTATCAATCGCCACCAAGAATCACACGTCGGAATCAGTTAAGGATTCGCTTCTACGCCACTGGGACCAAGTGTGGAGATTTGTCTACATATGCGATGATAATGACATCCAAATCCAGCCACCGAAGAATCAATTGTTTCTCATAGCGAACGTACGGGTACAATTCTATGGGAGGGAACAGATAGGTAATGCAACGACAATCCTTCGAAAACGGGCGATGGCACTATTCAACCGTCCAGCTCCGCAGAACCAAGCTGAATTGATATCTCTTCTGGCCGTGTTGTCATGGTGGGTAAGATATTTACCTAACATGTCTGGTATCTCTGCCCCGTAATCTAACTTAACTAAAAAAAGGTGTGGGTTTTCGTTGTGAAGCTCCTCAGATGAAAGCTCTGGCTCGCCTGTTGCTTTTGATCATGAGGCGTATAAGGCGCTACCATCCGCTACCGCATCAACGAATTGTCATTATGCCCGATGTTAGGAACGAGGGTTTAGGAGCAGCCACATTCGTCCAGATACCTCCACCGGGTACTAAGGAATACGAGGAGAAACAAGAATGTATACATTAGTGTGAGCAATATCGGGCGCAACTGGGGTTGTCTCCAGGAATCATACATCCTAAGACCCCTTTGTTAATCATCACTGAAGAAGAGGAAGCATTGTATATTCAACAACAACAAGACCCGGCTATTTACAGCCCAATAGAGAAACTCAAAACGCTAGAAGGATACGTCCCATACCAGTCATCACGTAATGCTTCAATGAATATTGATAGTGCGCTTTATAGTGAACAGAGTGGCACACAGGTTCGACCGCTGAGTGGTACACTAGCGGAGAATAGTTCACTTAACGGACTAGCACAGCCGAATGATTCACTAGCTGGGAGTGGTACACTTATACATACACAACGGAGTGGTACACTGATTGAAGAACAACGAGCAGACACAGAATGTATCAAACTCACTTCCCCACAAGGGGGTTTGCCTAAGCCATAACATATATCAGTACTACCAGTTTCGCTGTCCGAATCAAGTGTTAGGAAGGACTATGTTTCGGATACCAACATACTCACCTCGTGACCTCGGCATTACTCTGGGTCCACTACGCTTCCTGTACCCGGCATTCTTCTTTTGTACCAAATTGGATGATGCCCAACAAAATCATAGAGCCACGGATAGAGAGTTAACTGGGTGCGCATACACAATGTTTGAAAATTTTGCTATATGTCGACGTTCGGTTCCACCGGTCTTTCTCGTACCCGACTATAAGCCATTAATCCCAATAATTAAGCATCCAGAGCAGCATATGCAGGAGAATACAGCGCGTATTAGCAGGTCTTTAAGGGCTATGGCGATCATTAACGAAGTAGAGGTAGACATTCAAATACATACCAGGTCCGTTCACGGTCTTCGGAGAATACTTCTCATATACAGCGGACCATCTCGACCCTATTCTTCAGCTCATAGCACAACATCGAGTGGACTGGAAACCTACACTGGACCAATCATTAGTCGAGCAGCAGATTGTAGCCGTAGTCCTGGTAGATACCCCAGACAAACAAAGAGTAGCATGGCATGTTAAATTGGAACATGGCCGGCAATAACCATCGTTATTTCCAAGCCAGTTGAGCTCTCAACTTCATCTGGATAAATTTATCCCAACAGATACATGGTAAGTTTGGTGTATAACTATTTGCGAGCATCGATGACCACGTCCTCGACGTTTATACAACTGCTGACCACACAGGTACATGGGGCCCAGTAGATGCTTTCGAGGTAGGTCCTCGACATCTCCTAGCATACGCTAACAACCCGTGGCCACTCATATATCGTTTCTTGACGTCTTTCATAGACATCCCTGATACAGCAGTAGTCATGGTGGTACCATTCGCCCCCAATGTGTAATGTATAGTCATGTACTTCTCCATGATCACCGACGTACCCCTTATTATTCCCCATCGCCAGGCACCTTTTTCATCGAGGAAATCGTGTAGTGGAATTACCACCCTGGAAATATAGACGGTACGTTTTCTGATTACCCTAACTTGGGTTCTATTTGAATTGCGCTTAAATAGCGACCCAGTCTAAGCCAAATGTTCTTAGGGCTTTGTACACACACTATCTAGATTATGATCACGAGAGAGCAGAAATCTGTTGCCCAGAATGACACAACAATCGAAAAGGCTCCGAGAATTAAAGGGATGATAAGCTCTGAGCTAGCCGCAAACGCATAACTTGAGGTTCCTTGTAAACATACATGTACTGTGTAGAAATACGGCCTCCGGTCAGTCTAAAATATCAAGATCAATTGAGATGATACATTGGTTTTATTTGTATTTTAAATAATTTAGTACAAGCTCTTTTTCCAATATTTCCAAAGTGTTCTAAATTCACTTTGATGGCTCCAATAGCCTGAGTATTTGGTATGACTCATCTACTTGGACCTATTTGAGACATTAGTAGATGTAGGATATTATAAACTAAATTTTATAATCTCCGAACTACTACTTATAGATTTTGGTCCTCCCGCCAATTTCCAAAATCCAGTAAGTCTTTTTCTTCTTTTAACTTTTCTTCAGATGGAACTTTATTTATATCAGCTAATGTATTAACGTGACTTACGTTGGAAACCTACACTGGACCAATCATTAGTCGAGCAGCAGATTGTAGCCGTAGTCCTGGTAGATACCCCAGACAAAACAAAGAGTAGCATGGCATGTTAAATTGGAACATGGCCGGCAATAACCATCGTTATTTCCAAGCCAGTTGAGCTCTCAACTTCATCTGGATAAATTTATCCCAACAGATACATGGTAAGTTTGGTGTATAACTATTTGCGAGCATCGATGACCACGTCCTCGACGTTTATACAACTGCTGACCACACAGGTACATGGGGCCCAGTAGATGCTTTCGAGGTAGGTCCTCGACATCTCCTAGCATACGCTAACAACCCGTGGCCACTCATATATCGTTTCTTGACGTCTTTCATAGACATCCCTGATACAGCAGTAGTCATGGTGGTTTCACATCTCTTCCAGTAATTGGTGTTGATAAATCCAACAGAAACTGTTTCTTGCCAGGATCAATTTCTACCCCTGCTGCAGATACTTTGTAGCCAAGTAAGTGTATAGTATCTTTAGCAAAAGAACACTTGTCTTCGTTAATCTTAAGTTTAGCATGATTAAGTCGCTTTAAGACTTCTTTAACGAGTTTAGCATGTTCATGTGCTGTCTTTGTAAAGATAACTATATCATCTAAATAAACTGATACGTTATACGACAGGTCCGCAAATAGTTCCATCATAACTTGTTGGAAGAAAGAAGGTAACATGTGTAAGCCTTCAGGTGCACCTTTAAACTGGTACTTCTTACCTTGCCAAGTAAAGGAAAAGTATTTCCTATGAGGCTCATATATCTGTAGTTGATGGAATGCAGCTTTTAAGTCTATCTTGGAAAAGATAGTCGCACCCTCCATTTTGCGTAGTATCTCGCTTATCTTAGGTAAGGGAAAACTATGTTGCGGAATTAGTTTGTTGATTGGCGACAGGTCTAGTACTACTCTTGTTTTACTAAACGTTCCATCAGATTTATATTGATCGACCGCTAAGAGAGCTAAGTTAACTGGGGTTGCATCATAATTGATTTCAATTAGACCCTGTTTTAATCAATCTTCGATTTGGGTTTTGACAACGTCTTTGTGTCTCCAACTCACGTAGTTATGTGAAGGACACTTTAACTTAGAGAAGTCGACGTTTGTTAAGTCAAGTCTAACGTACCCATTAGAGAACTTAAACATACACCAGTCAGTTATTGCAATCTTCCTGTTTTGTATAATTAAGTCCATAATTATATCGGTGAAGTGCGGAATCATATCCTTTGCTTCACCTTCCGGAGGTTTAGGTATCTTTAACATATTATCATCTGACTGATCTTTTTATTCGGGTCTAGCCCATTAGGCAGACCAGTGAGTGTTATACCTAAACTGAGAAGATCAGTCATACCTATAATTAAATCGTATTTCTGAGACATGTCAGTAACGATTAGGTGAGTCTTCACTTCTCTTCTATCTGACAGCATTATGTGTGCATAGTCAATGGCTTGTTCGCAAGTAGTAACTTTGCCATTTCCCAAGATTAAATCAGTTGTTTCGTTATGGACAGCCATATCTGTAGCGTAGGCTACTCGGCATGAGATAGCAGAGACTTCAGCCCCTGGATCAAATAGTGCCATAACTTTTTCTCCATTTACGAAAACTGTTTGAAAGATACGTTCATCTCCTTTGGTATAGATTTTATTGAACATTTTCTCATAATCTTGCTCTAGTGCGCACATATGGTACTGTCAGTGCTTAACTTGGACGTCTGGTAAGTCCTTGCAATCCTCTTTGTGCCAACCGTTAGTACCCTTGCAAGTAGCACACTCTTTCATATAGTGTCCAAAATCTGGCTTGCCTGGTGCACACTTAACAGGGTCGTGTCTACCATTCCACTTGCCATTACGTTTTGTGAGGTTGTAACCACACTTCTTGCAAGGCGCTCTCACCTTCTTATCACCTTTCGGTTCGGTAGAAGTAGAGCCAGTACCCCCCCCAGTAGTAGTAGTGCGGTTTTCTTAGTACTACGCGCAGTATTAGTCTCTACTGCGTTTCGCTTAGTGGGCTGGGTGTAGCTCGTGGTACTAAGTACTCCAGTAGAGGAATTGGTATGCTTGTGTACTATCTTCTCAAAGACAGACCAAGGCATAGATCGCAAATCACCATAGGCGATGATGTCATCATTGACTTTCTTAAAGAGGTTAGCTCCCAGAGTCTCCATCATCTGACAAATTAATAAATATTCGCCAGTATAGGTACGACCACCCATCCGAGTATTCATATGTGTCATATGAGCTAGAGCACCTCGAATAGTGGGTATCGTTTGCAAAGAACTTGCGAGACTCTAGAAGTTCACGGTCACGTGCATCTTCAAAAAAAAAAGGTGTTAAGTATATTATCACGCAACTGGTGCCAGGGTAGGGCTTTCCAGTTGGGCTCATGAGCCTTCAAGATAGTTCGCCATTCACCTGGCTCACAGAAATGAATAAAGGCATTCATCATCTGCTTATCCCTAAGGCTGGCAGACTCCTTAAGTTGGTCGAAGGCCTTCAGTGTCTCCACTGTACTCTCATTAGTAGAGAAATCGACCTCAGCCTGCGCGTTACCTAGCTGCTTTATAAAGCTTGGTTCTAAGTGTTCACGAGGCTCATGCTCAGTGCTACGGGCTGCTAGTGCCAAGATGGTGTCTATTTCCTTTCTCTTGTTATCGATTAGATAGCGAATGTTATCCGCTTTCCTATCGTCAAGGTCAGAGTCATTCAATAGACGGTCCTCAAGGACTTGCATACCAGAGTGTAATAGCCTGAGACGAGT
The DNA here is from genome assembly GCA_001586965.3 of Sphaeroforma sirkka. Taxonomy (NCBI): domain Eukaryota; class Ichthyosporea; order Ichthyophonida; genus Sphaeroforma; species Sphaeroforma sirkka. Next base: position 8,978 of record LUCW03000366.1, on the reverse strand, counting down.
ATGTCTGGTTCTCACTTCCTCATCCTCAGGATTAGAGCGGGAACTCTCTAACGAGGTACTGGTGTAGCGATTGCCAAAATCGTGATTACCAGGGTTAGTTGGCAAATGAGGGTCGATATTACGAGGATGGTAAGCCTCATCGAGTTCCATACGATCATATCCTCTGACAGGGTTAGGTTTGTCAAGAGGATGGTCGATGGTAGCATCAGAGCTATAGAGATTAAATTTTGAAATATTAGCTCTCTCGCCAGTGGTAACTGGCTTAGTGGTAAACATACTGGCTGGTAAACCAGTAGGTCTCGGGTTCGAAACCCGGCCCGAATTTTTTCTTCTTCTTCGGTATAGGAAGAATATCAGCCAAGTGGGACACGATAGAGGGGTCCACAACTGCTGCTGCCGCTAGCTCCTTCAAGAACGCTTCAGTGCGGTTCAATTGGCGTCGAGATTGAGAGGATACAACCACTCGTTGTCGAGTTATGGCGTCCTCAGCTTCGGCCCCAAGATTTGAGCTGAATGGAATGGCTTCTCCATCGATGGCGAAACCGAAATTTTCGGACAGGTCCAATACTTTCTTTTCACGCCGGATTTGTGCTGGAGTGTCCTTTAGATGTGGAGTTATAATGCCCCCGACATTCGTATCCACGAATTTTCCAGCCTTTCGACGTTTATCCCCAATATTTGACGGCACGTGGTTAGGGGGCAAGCTGGGGTCCTGAGCTTCACTCCTAGGTGATACACGGACGCTGGCGAGCCTTTCCGCGGTAGTAGATACCTCTTCTTCCAAGGCTTTAGGATCCGACGAGTCATCCTCAGAATAATCCTCTGTACCAACCTCAGAATTTGCTTCCCCAACAGTATCCTCGGCAGGCTCAACTCCAGACAGGCTAGGTGTTTCCACAGGGACCTCAGGAACCTCGGCAGGCTTAGCAGGCTTAGAGCTAGCGGCTCCCTTGCCTTTAGAAGTACCCTTAGCCATAGTATTTGCTGGATAGTAAATCGATATCAGACAGTCTAGAAGCAGTACACTACTGTAACTACTAAATAACTGAAAAATATGTAAACTTCGATGGAAATTACTAGGTTTCAAACTATATTAAACTAAAATACAATTTAGTCAGTTAGGATTTAGCAGTGGTAGCTTGTGTAAGAATGATCGGGACTGCCTCTTGTTAAGAGCCTAAATATCCTCGATCACACAGGGCGTACCTCTAGCTGTTCTTTATTGAATAATTTTCACTAGAAGTACTAAGTGTTCATGACCACTTGCCTAATTTGTAAATAGACATAATAACGTAAGTCACGTTAATACATTAGCTGAAATAAATAAAGTTCCATCTGAAGAAAAGTTAAAAAAAGAAAAAGACTTATTGGATTTTGGAGATTGGCGGGAGGACCAAAATCTATAAGTAGTAGTTCGGAGATTATAAAATTTAGTTTATAATATCCTACATCTACTAATGTCTCAAATAGGTCCAAGTAGATGAGTCATACCAAATACTCAGGCTATTGGAGCCATCAAAGTGAATTTAGAACACTTTGGAAATATTGAAAAAGAGCTTGTACTAAATTATTTAAAATACAAATAAAAACCAATGTATTATCTCAATTGATCTTGATATTTTAGACTGACCGGAGGCCGTATTTCTACAGGACTTGGTTGGATTTCCTTTTAGGTCCACTGTATCCCATTCCGTATGATTTCTGGGCACAAAGTATGAGATTGATTTTTATATATACTGCAGTCCAGATTCTCTACGCATTGTGGGACGATCATCGGGTCCAGGGGTTTCTCTACCGTATGCAAGCATTCTGAAGTATCTGCAAAGATCAGCCGGCATGATCTGCACAAGCAATTCAATATCAATGTCTTGTAATTGTGCATAACTACTCCAATCTATGCCAGGCCTCCAATAAGTCAGGAAGTCTCTCATATTCTTTTCGTACTGCTTAACTACTTTAGCTTGAACCATGTCTTAGCTGTTTATCTCAATAGTTGCAAATCATGGTTGGTTGTTTGTGTGTTGTTCATATTTATTACACGGCAAAAAACGTACGACCGTGCTTGTTTTACTTAAATATCATTCGAAGATGCCAGGCCTTTCAATCAAATGACGAATTTAGATAAAATTTGAAGACTGGTCATATAAAGTCATAAATATAGCATCTTTTCTGTGACGGTGTGTGCGACTAGAATTGTGGGAGTAACAGAAAAATACCATAGTATCATGATTAAAAACCAATGGTGTTTGGCCTGGTGTGAGTGTACAAATCTCCGGTGACCAATCAAGTAGACGGGATGGTTATAATGAGTATGCTACACCATGGAAGATTACTACCTCGGTCGTACGACCGAAACAATGTACCGGTGCTTATTCAGCTACAAGGACATCGATATCCTGCACAGAATGAGTTGACTCTTTTGACGATTTGTCATCAAGGAACCAGTCGATGATTGGAGCTTTGAAATTCCCAAGTGCGCTGGCGACTTACATTTCGTGATCCGCTAAATCTACTTTTGATAAAAAACTCTATCCTATAAAAGATCAATAGCACTAAACACAATTTCTCATTTCTTTCATCTTTTCTTTTATGTATTGATGCGATCCATAGGAATATTTCGATCACAATCAGCTCTAGCCTGAAAAAAAACCCCATTCTGTTCCTTCCTCGGTGTAAACACATACACCACATTGCGTTCCAACTCTGAACGATCCGTCAGCCCTTTATCATACAAATAGACACAGAGACATTTTGCTGTCGTAATCGAACATTGAGCGTGCACTGCGCGTTCCATTGCCAATTTATTTCATGGTTATGCATACCAATATCAGTAGAGCTGCCACAGAACCCTTCGTTATGTCTGATATGTATGTATTTTCAGTAGCGATCACAATATACTTCATCGTGCAACAACTTTTATATACACTGAGGCATGCGGAATATAGATCATTTGATACACCAGCAGGATATTAATATTACATTCTGTTGCATCTCCAATATAGAGACCAACGCCATCGTTCAATCCAAATGCATCCTTTGTTCGTTTAGGTGTGTTTCGCTGCTTATGTTGGGGTTGCAAAGGGTTGCCGAGATTACATAATAAGTGAAATTGCAATTAAATATGCGATGTGATAGCGGCGTACTGTTGATTCATGTACGTCAAATACACTACTAGCTGTACCAGCTGTTAAAATTGTGTCACGTATGTATGTTAATACATACATGAACGTAACAAAAGATTCTTATGGCGTAAGTATAGGATTACCGTCTTTCCCCGTATCCAGACTATCGTCCTCGAACATATGATTCATGCTCTCTTCGCTGATATCTGTTGTCGCTACCGCCTTAGTACAAACATTATGATTCCAGCACACTGCGTTACTTAAACGACCATCATAACTTAGGAATACAAACAACAGTTTGAAACATGTATGATAGATTCGCCGTTATGTTTCAAGCAGAACGCTGGAGTAATAGCTGACGAAGAGTTCCTCTCGCTGTGCACTGCTTATAGTTATGGATGTGTTTGAGTCTCCTGTGGTACATAATTCGCGCAGTCGGAACACCACTTCCATCACCATAATAATTTCTCTATATTGGCGAAACAATGGTGTAATACTTTCATTTGCTTGTCTGGGTGTAAACTGTAGGCACTTAGTACTTTTTCTAAATCCACTGCTAATAGAAAATGTAAAATTAAGGTGTGTAATAAGACCACCGACTTCTCTTCATTCCACTGGACATGTGCGGGAGGATGTGACACTGCTTTGTACGTATCGGAATGAAGGCATAGCACCCGCAATTAGCACATTCGCTTCTCTGTGTCAGCAATCTGATTGGTGGCAAAATGTAACCGACGAACACGAAAAACAATTCGCCCTGCTGCTTCATCAACAATTTGACAAAACAGTTTACGTCTCGCAGTTATTTGTATTAACACATGTATCCAAGCTTTAGCTATTTTTTGTTTGATGACAGCTCATGCCCTTCGATAACCTTAACATTATGGCCACATTCCACTTCACCTAAGGAGTATATACATGCTTGAAATACTCCATCGCGTGATTGGTATCATTACACTGGCGAGCTAATAATCACATCCGCATGCAGCTTGTTCCATCCCGTTTTAAATGTAAAATCCGTTTGATGGAAGTGCTTTGCATTTAAACTAGCTATGTTCTTCATATATTTACCACCCCTCTTTCGGAATTTGTTTAGTTATTTCTATGCCTATTATACCGGGTTGCAAGCTTGAGTTGCGTATCTATCAGCTTCAGCAACATGCAGGGGAATATCTGGTTTGGTTGCTTTGGGTAGTGAGATAATGCGATTTTGTACATTGTTCGTAATACGTATCAGTTTTTTACCGCACCCATACATCGTGGCATATATTATTTTTGCTTCCTTCTTACGTGCTGTTGCTGTATTCTCGAGCAACGAGAACCTGAGGCATCCATCAGATACTCCGAAAATGGGAGTTGATGCTAGTATCAATCAAAGTAAGGAACGGGTGCTTCAGGTATATCACACTGACAGTCGACGCACTGAGATTGAAGGTTTCCATTCAGACAACACCCCTCGCGCTTAAGCATCAATTCGACTTTCCTTCTTCAATGGCGTCACCGGCGCCAATGGCGTGATGGCCGATGTAGCAAGGGTTACGCCACTTCACCTTACATAGTCTAAAATGAAATCAATCCTATATATCAACCCTTCTATTACATATATTACACAGTTGAACACCAGGCTCATCCGTCGATGGTGTCGATATTTTCATTTTCAAGTCTATTGTATACCAAAACAGATAGTATACTTTACACTACGATTCATTTATACATAGAGGTAAGAACGACAAGAACTATATTATGATTTTAGTAGGAGCCAAACCCATTCTTATTGTAAGAACGATGAGTCATCAATGAAATTAAACTGTATTACTACCAGGTAGGCGCTATATTTTCGTTGTTAACAGCTAAGATCCGTTCCTGTCGGTAGGTATGCTGTAATAGACCAATGAAGTATGTTAAAATAAAAAACTGTAATGCCATGTCTACCAATGGTGCTATAACGAGTGGCAGGCGCAAGCTTCAGTCATAAGTAGTGACAGGCGTAAGCGTCAGTCAGCCATGTGATCAAGGCAGGAGTAAGCGTCAGTTATAGTGTGGCAGGGGTGAGCGTCAGGCTTAAGGAAGAGGGACGTAATCCACGCAACCTTTAAAGACAGTCATAATGAAAATAGTCTTAATCATTCTCCATTTTAAATATTTAAATCGACAAGAGGAATAGACTTGTACAGATTGCACTTACTAGCTACTGATGGCATGCTGCAGTGCAGCTAGTGCCGTGGCTGCGCCTGCATGTCTAAAACAAGCACCAAGGTCTGAGTTTCGGCATGCTATTGATGTCAACAACTTCACAAGATGAGAAACTCGCATTACTTATCTTTTAAATCAACAACAGTCGAGGTTTATTATATGCGGGTGTTGTTTCAAGGTTCTCGTTCTCTGCCGCGAAAGAGTATTCCAACACCGGAGGGTATCACTTGTTGTGCGGATGGTAGTTGGTCGTGACCGTTTACTCTACCTTGTCAAATTTGCTGGCTCTATTTGCGAGCACAAGTTGACAACCACACCCAAGCACGATTGAGAGACTGATATCAACTAAACACCCCCTTCCCACCAATTGGATGGCGTGATGCATTGTGATCTGGTTTGGGGAACAGAATGAAGATGATTTTTTATTTAAAAGGTGACAGCGTCAGTAAAGATGATTTGTTGTATAAGAGGTGAAAGCGTCATCATCGTTGTGACACTCGTCCTCTGGGAGGTATAATGAATTGAGAGCTCTAGAGCAGTCCGACAACACACTGCTTTGTGATTAGGCTTGTCGAAGCTCTCATACTATGTGCTAAAACGGTCGAGAGAATTCAAAGTGCTAAATACACCCATATATTGCTTATGTCCAAGCTGGCTAAGAGTAACATACTCACCTGCAATAGGCAACGATCCCTGGAGGTCCACCTTCAACAACGTGGGCTGGTAATTCTTCGAATGGATTCCCCTCTACATTGAGCAGTTCCAAACTCTCGCATAATCCCAACTCTACTGGAATGGTGTTTAGTTCGTTATCATTGATATGTAACGTGTGTAGAGATCGTAGGTCGCCTGTATGGTTAGCAATCGTGAAAGAAAGTTTAATATTACATTACAGTAGAACAACATACATGATTTACTGAGAACATTATCGAGTCATAGGTTTAGGGCGATAACACAACAGATATGATCGCACACCAATATAGATGAATTTATACATCTGCTCATGGAACACTGCCGCTCTCGTGGTGTGGCTTGACTATCATGGTCTGATACACGAATAATAATTCGTGAATAGCAATTAGGGTTTCTCATATCTGATTTAAGCAGATCTCAAGTTGAGCGATCGCTAGTCGTAACCTTCCAGCACCATTCAAAACAATCATAAGTGCCACAACTTATGACGTTACGTAGGTTTACCAACTCGTATTCAACATGTGGAGTGTGATAAGATGCTGTAATGTGTTCAGCTATTCACATGTAAAATAGCTCATAAACCACAGTTTAACATACCTATACACGGAGGCAATGCAAGCAATCCGTTCTCGCCAATATATAGACTGGATAATTCAACTAGAGTCCGGAGTGTGTTCGGTAGGTACTCAATCTCGTTCGATTGCAAAGAGAGATACTTAAGTTGTACTAGTGCACCCATTGTGGGTGGGATCTGCTTCAGACTGTTTCCCTCCATGTCAAGGTGGATGAGATTTGTCAAATTGCCTATGTTCTGGGGCAGCTCTTGGATGTCGTTATTATTCAGTTTTAATATGGTCACGTTGTGCGCCCGGCATATAGATTCTGTGAGTTTGAGGATAAATTGCACTTTGGATTAGCACGACTTTTGCAGAAGGCAATTAACTGTAAATGTAAATTTTGGCAACAAGGAGGGTTACAATGAATTTCGATGTGAACATGATTTCTGCATTTCGAAAATACCTGGTAAACTTCGCAAATGATTTCTAGCCGCGCAGAATTCACGCAGTTGTGCCAATTGGTCGATGTCACCAGGCAATTCGCGTATCTTATTTTCTGAGATGTCCAACTTTCCAAGACGCTACGCAGTGAGAAATAGGCAACAGAAAAACGAAGTCAATGGATAGCACTACTGTCTCATATAAAATTAATTGAAAACGAGCATCTGTTGATATACGTGTCTTCGGGTGTCACACCGTCAAGAACCGGTTTGTAGTTTTAGATACACATTTAAGAACTATATGTATCCTCACAGGAAAGTAAATATATGCATCCTCATAGGAAAGTAAATATACGGAAACACCTACGTCAACGAACGTTCAATCATCGCCAGTTTTGTAACTGATTTGATAGAGTAAATACATATATACACACCAATACTGGCTACCAAGCACAAACACAAGCAGAATTTCAGTCCTATCACGAGGTTATCGTATTATACTCTCAGACACAAACAGGCTCGAAATATCTTGTGTAATATAAACAGAAGGACATACTCTCAAACCTAGCAATGGTTCGACGTTCATAGTCTTCAGCATGTTATTGTCGATGGCTAGTCGCTTTAAAGCCGCCAACCGTGAAACCTTAGCAGGTATCTGTGTAAACCTGAGACGATGCGTGGGTTGAAAACCAGGTTTAATTAGATAGCTGGACTTGAAATGGACTAAATGTCCGTGTACATAAAAACGCATCATTCTAGCTTCCCAGCTAAGATTCCCGAGATATGGAGCTTGATCCAAGCTACAATATGCACCCTTTCCATACATTACGTGTGTGGGCTTTTAAGCAGATCGATGATGTTACTGGGGTATAAAGAAATTGCATTCGTGCGTAGTTTACATGAATACTTGGTTTGGTTTGTATAAGAGTATATATATTTGGGTTGATGCATAGAAGTGCGTTAAAATCTATAAATATTTCACACGTGACTGTGCCATTGATATGATGTCACTGCGCAGTCCTCTCACTCACTTATTCCGCGATAGTATCAATGTCACGATCTTGACAAGGCCATCAAAGAATCCGTCCGGGATGTCGGTTAAATTGTTGCTTTCCAGGTTAAGCTCGTCCAGCTTTGTGCACATTCCCAGCGACAAGGGTAGCTGCGTTAACTGATTGTACCGTAAACCGATACGTGTCAGGTTGGTCAAGTTGCCTATGTTCGCCGGGAGCTCAGTTATCTGGTTGTTTTGCATATCCAACGTCTTCAGGCTATAACAAGTTGCCACTGTGTGGGTAAAATAAGTGTGATAAGTCACATAATAAAGAGTCGATTGGGAGGACGTGAAAGTTGTGCGTGAGTATGATAGTATCGCCAATGATGTTTAAAGAGGCATAGATTATGATTTACCTCCGGGGAGGTAGGATGAAAAATAGTGTTCATCAGTGATCTGCATAGTATACTACAGAGATGATATCTAGCTCTATAGTCGCTGCCTGAAATGTATCAATAGAAAATACTAGTTTTAAATGTTGTGTAGGAATTGGAGGTGTATTTCCTTACTATATAGGCAGACAGTGAGTGCAGGACACCTGACATTGTTTATGCAATCGATTTACGATAAAATAGGTGTCTTGATAGGTGCCATCGGCAATTGAAGTTGCAATAAAAACCACTGTAGAATACGAATGTTACGCAGTGGCACTTGTCTAAACTCAAGTACATTACAGTGCCGTGTGTAACGAACTCTGAGTATTGGGTGACACCTCTCTGCACTGCCACTCGATTATCCGGCAGCTCAACATACAGTAGAAGTACATACCTGGATCGATTGTTTCTAGTGAATTGAATGCCAAGTCCAAGACTTGCAAACATTTGAGTCCCCCCCAATCTCGTCAGGCAATACTTGAATCTTGTTGTTACGCATACTTAGAAACTCCAAATTCTGTTGAAGTCATTGATTGCAAATCAAA
>LUCW03000365.1:0-20473 GCA_001586965.3 Sphaeroforma sirkka | reverse complement strand
GCTGAGTTGAATTGGGTGATTGTGCCTTGTTAGCAGAATTAATTGAATGTGAAAGTTGAATATTGATTGTCAGAATGCTATTGATTGTTGAATTGGGTGATTAATGTGAAATGTTTGATTGTCTGCTGAGTTGAATTGGGTGATTGCCTTGTTAGCAGAATTAATGTGATATATTGATTGTCTGCTGAGTTGAATTGGGTGATTGCCTTGTTAGCAGAATTAATGTGAAACGTATTGATTGTCAGCAGCTTGAGGTAGGTGCTTGTCTTGTCTTTAATGTGAAACGTATTGATTGTCTGCTGAGTTGAATTGGGTGATTGCCTTGTTAGCAGAGATTAATGTGAAACGTATTGATTGTCTGCTAAATTGGGTGATTGCCTTGTTATTCATAGAATTAATGTGAAATGTATTGATTGTCTGCTGAGTTGAATTGGGTGATTGCCTTGTTAGCTTAGAATTAATGTGAAATGTATTGATTGTCTGCTGAGTTGAATTGGGTGATTGCATGATTGTGCAGCAGAGATTAAGTGGATTGGGACTGATTGCCGTATTGATTGTCTGCTGAGTTGTCTGGGTGATTGGTCTTGTTAGCAGAATTAATGTGAAACGTATTGATTGTCTGCTGAGTTGAATTGGGTGATTGCCTTTTAGCATTGTGAAATTGTTAGCAGAATTAATGTGAAATGTATTGATTGTCTGCTGAGTTGAATTGGGTGATTGCCTTGTTAGCAGAATTAATGTGAAATGTATTGATTGTCTGCTGAGTTGAATTGGGTGATTGCCTTGTTAGCAGAATTAATGTGAAATGTATTGATTGTCTGCTGAGTTGAATTGGGTGATTGCCTTGTTAGCAGAATTAATGTGAAATGTATTGATTGTCTGCTGAGTTGAATTGGGTGATTGCCTTGTTAGCAGAATTAATGTGAAATGTATTGATTGTCTGCTGAGTTGAATTGGGTGATTGCCTTGTTAGCAGAATTAATGTGAAATGTATTGATTGTCAGCTGAGTTGAATTGGGTGATTGCCTTGTTAGCAGAATTAATGTGAAATTTATTGATTGTCAGCTGAGTTGAATTGAATTGGGTGATTGCCTTGTTAGCAGAATTAATGTGAAACGTATTGATTGTCTGCTGAGTTGAATTGGGTGATTGCCTTGTTAGCAGAATTAATGTGAAACGTATTGATTGTCTGCTGAGTTGAATTGGGTGATTGCCTTGTTGCTGAGCAGAGAATTAATGTGAAACGTATTGATTGTCTGCTGAGTTGAATTGGGTGATTGCCTTGTTAGCAGAATTAATGTGAAATATATTGATTGTCTGCTGAGTTGAATTGGGTGATTGCCTTGTTAGCAGAATTAATGTGAAATATATTGATTGTCATTTGATCTGCTGAGTTGGATTGGGTGATTGCCTTGTTAGCAGAATTAATGTGAAACGTATTGATTGTCTGCTGAGTTGAATTGGGTGATTGCCTTGTTAGCAGAATTAATGTGAAATGTATTGATTGTCTGCTGAGTTGAATTGGGTGATTGCCTTGTTAGCAGAATTAATGTGAAATATATTGATTGTCTGCTGAGTTGAATTGGGTGATTGCCTTGTTAGCAGAATTAATGTGAAGCGTATTGATTGTCTGCTGAGTTGAATTGGGTGATTGATTGTTAGCAGAGTGAAACGTGATTGTCTGCTGAGTTGATTGTGCCTTGTCAGCAGAATTAATGTGAAATGTATTGATTGTCTGCTGAGTTGAATTGGGTGATTGCCTTGTTAGCAGAATTAATGTGAAATATATTGATTGTCTGCTGAGTTGAATTGGGTGATTGCCTTGTTAGCAGAATTAATGTGAAACGTATTGATTGTCTGCTGAGTTGAATTGGGTGATTGCCTTGTTAGCAGAATTAATGTGAAATATATTGATTGTCTGCTGAGTTGAATTGGGTGATTGCCTTGTTAGCAGAATTTAATGTGAAATGTATTGATTGTCAGCTGAGTTGAATTGGGTGATTGCCTTGTTAGCAGATTTAATGTGAAATGTATTGATTGTCTGCTGAGTTGAATTGGGTGATTGCCTTGTTAGCAGAATTAATGTGAAATGTATTGATTGTCAGCTGAGTTGAATTGGGTGATTGCCTTGTTAGCAGAATTAATGTGAAACGTATTGATTGTCTGCTGAGTTGAATTGGGTGATTGCCTTGTTAGCAGAATTAATGTGAAATATATTGATTGTCTGCTGAGTTGAATTGGGTGATTGCCTTGTTAGCAGAATTAATGTGAAATGTATTGATTGTCTGCTGAGTTGAATTGGGTGATTGCCTTGTTAGCAGAATTAATGTGAAATGTATTGATTGTCTGCTGAGTTGAATTGGGTGATTGCCTTGTTAGCAGAATTAATGTGAAATGTATTGATTGTCTGCTGAGTTGAATTGGGTGATTGCCTTGTTAGCAGAATTAATGTGAAACGTATTGATTGTCTGCTGAGTTGAATTGGGTGATTGCCTTGTTAGCAGAATTAATGTGAAATGTATTGATTGTCTGCTGAGTTGAATTGGGTGATTGCCTTTTTAGCAGAGTTAATGTGAAATGTATTGATTGTCAGCTGAGTTGAATTGTGCCTTGTCAGCAAATTTAATGTGAAATGTATTGATTGTCTGCTGAGTTGAATTGGGTGATTGCCTTGTTAGCAGAATTAATGTGAAATGTATTGATTGTCTGCTGAGTTGAATTGGGTGATTGCCTTGTTAGCAGAATTAATGTGAAATATATTGATTGTCTGCTGAGTTGAATTGGGTGATTGCCTTGTTAGCAGAATTAATGTGAAATGTATTGATTGTCTGCTGAGTTGAATTGGGTGATTGCCTTGTTAGCAGAATATTGAATGTGAAATGTATTGATTGTCAGCTGAGTTGAATTGTGCCTTGTCAGCAAATTTAATGTGAAATGTATTGATTGTCTGCTGAGTTGAATTGGGTGATTGCCTTGTTAGCAGAATTAATGTGAAATGTATTGATTGTCTGCTGAGTTGAATTGGGTGATTGCCTTGTTAGCAGAATTAATGTGAAACGTATTGATTGTCTGCTGAGTTGAATTGGGTGATTGCCTTGTTAGCAGAATTAATGTGAAACGTATTGATTGTCTGCTGAGTTGAATTGGGTGATTGCCTTGTTAGCAGAATTAATGTGAAATGTATTGATTGTCTGCTGAGTTGAATTGGGTGATTGCCTTGTTAGCAGAATTAATGTGAAATGTATTGATTGTCTGCTGAGTTGAATTGGGTGATTGCCTTGTTAGCAGAATTAATGTGAAATGTATTGATTGTCTGCTGAGTTGAATTGGGTGATTGCCTTGTTAGCAGAATTAATGTGAAATATATTGATTGTCTGCTGAGTTGAATTGGGTGATTGCCTTGTTAGCAGAATTAATGTGAAATGTATTGATTGTCTGCTGAGTTGAATTGGTGATTGCCTTTGCCTTGTTAGCAGATTTAATGTGAAATATATTGATTGTCTGCTGAGTTGAATTGGGTGATTGCCTTGTTAGCAGAATTAATGTGAATGTATTGATTGTCTGCTGAGTTGAATTGGGTGATTGCCTTGTTAGCAGAATTAATGTGAAATGTATTGATTGTCAGCTGAGTTAAATTGGGTGATTGCCTTGTTAGCAGAATTAATGTGAAATGTATTGATTGTCTGCTGAGTTGAATTGGGTGATTGCCTTGTTAGCAGAATTAATGTGAAATATATTGATTGTCTGCTGAGTTGAATTGGGTGATTGCCTTGTTAGCAGAATTAATGTGAAATGTATTGATTGTCTGCTTGAATTGAGTGATTGAGAATTAATGTGAAATGTATTGATTGTCTGCTGAGTTGAATTGGGTGATTGCCTTGTTAGCAGAATTAATGTGAAACGTATTGATTGTCTGCTGAGTTGAATTGGGTGATTGCCTTGTTAGCAGAATTAATGTGAAATATATTTGATTGTCTGCTGAGTTGAATTGAGTGATTGCCTTTTTTTAGCAGATTAATGTGAAATGTATTGATTGTCAGCAGAGTTGAATGTGAAATGTCAGCAAATGATTGTGAAATGTATTGATTGTCTGCTGAGTTGAATTGGGTGATTGCCTTGTTAGCAGAATTAATGTGAAATATATTGATTGTCTGCTGAGTTGAATTGGGTGATTGCCTTGTTAGCAGAATTAATGTGAAATGTATTGATTGTCTGCTGAGTTGAATTGGGTGATTGCCTTGTTAGCAGAATTAATGTGAAATATATTGATTGTCTGCTGAGTTGAATTGGGTGATTGCCTTTTAGCAGAGTTAATGTGAAATGTATTGATTGTCAGCTGAGTTGAATTGTGCCTTGTCAGCAAATTTAATGTGGAATGTATTGATTGTCTGCTGAGTTGAATTGGGTGATTGCCTTGTTAGCAGAATTAATGTGAAATGTATTGATTGTCTGCTGAGTTGAATTGGGTGATTGCCTTGTTAGCAGAATTAATGTGAAACGTATTGATTGTCTGCTGAGTTGAATTGGGTGATTGCCTTGTTAGCAGAATTAATGTGAAATATATTGATTGTCTGCTGAGTTGAATTGGGTGATTGCCTTGTTAGCAGAATTAATGTGAAATGTATTGATTGTCTGCTGAGTTGAATTGGGTGATTGCCTTGTTAGCAGAATTAATGTGAAATTTATTGATTGTCAGCTGAGTTGAATTGGGTGATTGCCTTGTTAGCAGAATTAATGTGAAATGTATTGATTGTCTGCTGAGTTGAATTGGGTGATTGCCTTGTTAGCAGAATTAATGTGAAACGTATTGATTGTCTGCTGAGTTGAATTGGGTGATTGCCTTGTTAGCAGAATTAATGTGAAATATATTGATTGTCTGCTGAGTTGAATTGGGTGATTGCCTTTTTAGCAGAATTAATGTGAAATGTATTGATTGTCAGCTGAGTTGAATTGTGCCTTGTCAGCAAATTTAATGTGAAATTATTGATTGTCTGCTGAGTTGAATTGGGTGATTGCCTTGTTAGCAGAATTAATGTGAAATTATTGATTGTCTGCTGAGTTGAATTGGGTGATTGCCTTGTTAGCAGAATTAATGTGAAATGATTGATTGTCAGCTGAGTTGAATTGGGTGATTGCCTTGTTAGCATTAATGATTGTCTGCTGCTGAGTTGAATTGGGTGATTGCCTTGTTAGCAGAATTAATGTGAAATGTATTGATTGTCTGCTGAGTTGAATTGGGTGATTGCCTTGTTAGCAGAATTAATGTGAAATGTATTGATTGTCTCTGCTGAGTTGAATTGGGTGATTGCCTTGTTAGCAGAATTAATGTGAAACGTATTGATTGTCTGCTGAGTTGAATTGGGTGATTGCCTTGTTAGCAGAATTAATGTGAAACGTATTGATTGTCTGCTGAGTTGAATTGGGTGATTGCCTTGTTAGCAGAATTAATGTGAAAATATATTGATTGTCTGCTGAGTTGAATTGGGTGATTGCCTTGTTAGCAGAATTAATGTGAAATGTATTGATTGTCAGCTGAGTTGAATTGATTGCCTTGTTAGCAGAATTAATGTGAAATGTATTGATTGTCTGCTGAGTTGAATTGGGTGATTGCCTTGTTAGCAGAATTAATGTGAAATGTTGATTGTCTGCTGAGTTGAATTGGGTGATTGCCTTGTTAGCAGAATTAATGTGAAATGTATTGATTGTCTGCTGAGTTGAATTGGGTGATTGCCTTGTTAGCAGAATTAATGTGAAATATTGATTGTCTGCTGAGTTGAATTGGGTGATTGCCTTGTTAGCAGAATTAATGTGAAAATGTATTGATTGTCAGCTGAGTTGAATTGAATGCCTTGTCAGCAGAATTAATGTGAAATGTATTGATTGTCTGCTGAGTTGAATTGGGTGATTGCCTTGTTAGCAGAATTAATGTGAAATGTATTGATTGTCTGCTGAGTTGAATTGGGTGATTGCCTTGTTAGCAGAATTAATGTGAAACGTATTGATTGTCTGCTGAGTTGAATTGGGTGATTGCCTTGTTAGCAGAATTAATGTGAAATATATTGATTGTCTGCTGAGAATTGGGTGATTGCCTGTTAGCAGATTGCCTTGTGTAGCAAATTAATGTGAAATATATTGATTGTCTGCTGAGTTGAATTGGGTGATTGCCTTGTTAGCAGAATTAATGTGAAATTATTGATTGTCTGCTGAGTTGAATTGGGTGATTGCCTTGTTAGCAGCAGAATTAATGTGAAATATATTGATTGTCTGCTGAGTTGAATTGGGTGATTGCCTTGTTAGCAGAATTAATGTGAAATGTATTGATTGTCAGCTGAGTTGAATTGATGCCTTGTTAGCAGAATTAATGTGAAATGTATTGATTGTCTGCTGAGTTGAATTGGGTGATTGCCTTGTTAGCAGAATTAATGTGAAATATATTGATTGTCTGCTGAGTTGAATTGGGTGATTGCCTTGTTAGCAGAA
The DNA here is from genome assembly GCA_001586965.3 of Sphaeroforma sirkka. Taxonomy (NCBI): domain Eukaryota; class Ichthyosporea; order Ichthyophonida; genus Sphaeroforma; species Sphaeroforma sirkka. The sequence goes on along the minus strand of LUCW03000365.1, from coordinate 13,993 downwards.
TTAATGTGAAATGTATTGATTGTCTGCTGAGTTGAATTGGGTGATTGCCTTGTTAGCAGAATTAATGTGAAATAATTGATTGTCATGATTGATTGTCAGCTGTGAATTGGGTGATTGCCTTGTTAGCAGAATTAATGTGAAATGTATTGATTGTCTGCTGAGTTGAATTGGGTGATTGCCTTGTTAGCAGAATTAATGTGAAATGTATTGATTGTCTGCTGAGTTGAATTGGGTGATTGCCTTGTTAGCAGAATTAATGTGAAACGTATTGATTGTCTGCTGAGTTGAATTGGGTGATTGCCTTGTTAGCAGAATTAATGTGAAATATATTGATTGTCTGCTGAGTTGAATTGGGTGATTGCCTTTTTAGCAGAGTTAATGTGAAATGTATTGATTGTCAGCTGAGTTGAATTGTGCCTTGTCAGCAAATTTAATGTGAAATGTATTGATTGTCTGCTGAGTTGAATTGGGTGATTGCCTTGTTAGCAGAATTAATGTGAAATGTATTGATTGTCTGCTGAGTTGAATTGGGTGATTGCCTTGTTAGCAGAATTAATGTGAAATGTATTGATTGTCTGCTGAGTTGAATTGGGTGATTGCCTTGTTAGCAGAATTAATGTGAAATGTATTGATTGTCTGCTGAGTTGAATTGGGTGATTGCCTTTTTTAGCAGAGTTAATGTGAAATGTATTGATTGTCAGCAGAGTTGAATTGTGCCTTGTCAGCAGCAAATTTAATGTGAAATTTATTGATTGTCAGCTGAGTTGAATTGGGTGATTGCCTTGTTAGCAGAATTAATGTGAAGCGTATTGATTGTCAGCTGAGTTGAATTGGGTGATTGCCTTGTTAGCAGAATTAATGTGAAACGTATTGATTGTCTGCTGAGTTGAATTGGGTGATTGCCTTGTCAGCAGAGAATTAATGTGAAATGTATTGATTGTCTGCTGAGTTGAATTGGGTGATTGCCTTGTTAGCAGAATTAATGTGAAATATATTGATTGTCTGCTGAGTTGAATTGGGTGATTGCCTTGTTAGCAGAATTAATGTGAAACGTATTGATTGTCTGCTGAGTTGAATTGGGTGATTGCCTTGTTAGCAGAATTAATGTGAAACGTATTGATTGTCTGCTGAGTTGAATTGGGTGATTGCCTTGTTAGCAGAATTAATGTGAAATATATTGATTGTCTGCTGAGTTGAATTGGGTGATTGCCTTGTTAGCAGAATTAATGTGAAATGTATTGATTGTCTGCTGAGTTGAATTGGGTGATTGCCTTGTTAGCAGAATTAATGTGAAATATATTGATTGTCTGCTGAGTTGAATTGGGTGATTGCCTTGTTAGCAGAATTAATGTGAAATATATTGATTGTCTGCTGAGTTGAATTGGGTGATTGCCTTGTTAGCAGAATTAATGTGAAATATATTGATTGTCTGCTGAGTTGAATTGGGTGATTGCCTTGTTAGCAGAGTTAATGTGAAATGTATTGATTGTCAGCTGAGTTGAATTGGGTGATTGCCTTGTCAGCAAATTTAATGTGAAATGTATTGATTGTCTGCTGAGTTGAATTGGGTGATTGCCTTGTTAGCAGAATTAATGTAAAATGTATTGATTGTCTGCTGAGTTGAATTGAATAATTGCCTTGTTAGCAGAATTAATGTGAAACGTATTGATTGTCTGCTGAGTTGAATTGGGTGATTGCCTTGTTAGCAGAATTAATGTGAAATATATTGATTGTCTGCTGAGTTGAATTGGGTGATTGCCTTGTTAGCAGAATTAATGTGAAATGTATTGATTGTCAGCTGAGTTGAATTGGGTGATTGTCTTGTTAGCAGAATTAATGTGAAACGTATTGATTGTCTGCTGAATGTGCCTTGTCAAAATTAATGTGAAACGTTTGATTGTCTGCTGAGTTGAATTGGGTGATTGCCTTGTTAGCAGAATTAATGTGAAATATATTGATTGTCTGCTGAGTTGAATTGGGTGATTGCCTTGTTAGCAGAATTAATGTGAAATATATTGATTGTCTGCTGAGTTGAATTGGGTGATTGCCTTTTTAGCAGAGTTAATGTGAAATGTATTGATTGTCAGCTGAGTTGAATTGTGCCTTGTCAGCAAATTTAATGTGAAATGTATTGATTGTCTGCTGAGTTGAATTGGGTGATTGCCTTGTTAGCAGAATTAATGTGAAATGTATTGATTGTCTGCTGAGTTGAATTGGGTGATTGCCTTGTTAGCAGAATTAATGTGAAACGTATTGATTGTCTGCTGAGTTGAATTGGGTGATTGCCTTGTTAGCAGAATTAATGTGAAATATATTGATTGTCTGCTGAGTTGAATTGGGTGATTGCCTTTTTAGCAGAGTTAATGTGAAATGTATTGATTGTCAGCTGAGTTGAATTGTGCCTTGTCAGCAAATTTAATGTGAAATTTATTGATTGTCAGCTGAGTTGAATTGGGTGATTGCCTTGTTAGCAGAATTAATGTGAAGCGTATATTGATTGTCAGCTGAGTTGAATTGGGTGATTGCCTTGTTAGCAGAATTAATGTGAAACGTATTGATTGTCAGCTGAGTTGAATTGGGTGATTGCCTTGTTAGCAGAATTAATGTGAAATGTATTGATTGTCTGCTGAGTTGAATTGGGTGATTGCCTTGTTAGCAGAATTTAATGTGAAATGTATTGATTGTCTGCTGAGCTGAATTGGGTGATTGCCTTGTTAGCAGAATTAATGTGAAATGTATTGATTGTCTGCTGAGTTGAATTGGGTGATTGCCTTGTTAGCAGAATTAATGTGAAATGTATTGATTGTCTGCTGAGTTGAATTGGGTGATTGCCTTTTAGCAGAGTTAATGTGAAATGTATTGATTGTCAGCAGAGTTGAATTGTGCCTTGTCAGCAAATTTAATGTGAAATTTATTGATTGTCAGCTGAGTTGAATTGGGTGATTGCCTTGTTAGCAGAATTAATGTGAAGCGTATTGATTGTCAGCTGAGTTGAATTGGGTGATTGTCTTGTTAGCAGAATTAATGTGAAACGTATTGATTGTCAGCTGAGTTAAATTGGGTGATTGTCTTGTTAGCAGAATTAATGTAAAATGTATTGATTGTCTGTTGAGTTGAATTGGGTGATTGCCTTGTTAGCAGAGTTGTGAAACGTATTGATTGTCTGCTGAGTTGAATTGGGTGATTGCCTTGTTAGCAGAATTAATGTGAAACGTATTGATTGTCTGCTGAGTTGAATTGGGTGATTGCCTTGTTAGCAGAATTAATGTGAAATATATTGATTGTCTGCTGAGTTGAATTGGGTGATTGCCTTGTTAGCAGAATTAATGTGAAATATATTGATTGTCTGCTGAGTTGAATTGGGTGATTGCCTTGTTAGCAGAATTAATGTGAAATATATTGATTGTCTGCTGAGTTGAATTGGGTGATTGCCTTGTTAGCAGAATTAATGTGAAATGTATTGATTGTCTGCTGAGTTGAATTGGGTGATTGCCTTGTTAGCAGAATTAATGTGAAACGTATTGATTGTCTGCTGAGTTGAATTGGGTGATTGCCTTGTTAGCAGAATTAATGTGAAATATATTGATTGTCTGCTGAGTTGAATTGGGTGATTGCCTTTTTAGCAGAAGTTAATGTGAAATGTATTGATTGTCAGCTGAGTTGAATTGTGCCTTGTCAGCAAATTTAATGTGAAATGTATTGATTGTCTGCTGAGTTGAATTGGGTGATTGCCTTTGTTAGCAGAATTAATGTGAAATGTATTGATTGTCTGCTGAGTTGAATTGGGTGATTGCCTTGTTAGCAGAATTAATGTGAAATGTATTGATTGTCTGCTGAGTTGAATTGGGTGATTGCCTTGTTAGCAGAATTAATGTGAAATGTATTGATTGTCTGCTGAGTTGAATTGGGTGATTGCCTTGTTAGCAGAATTAATGTGAAATGTATTGATTGTCAGCTGAGTTGAATTGGGTGATTGCCTTGTTAGCAGAATTAATGTGAAACGTATTGATTGTCTGCTGAGTTGAATTGGGTGATTGCCTTGTTAGCAGAATTAATGTGAAACGTATTGATTGTCTGCTGAGAGTTGAATTGGGTGATTGCCTTGTTAGCAGAATTAATGTGAAATATATTGATTGTCTGCTGAGTTGAATTGGGTGATTGCCTTGTTAGCAGAATTAATGTGAAATATATTGATTGTCTGCTGAGTTGAATTGGGTGATTGCCTTTTTAGCAGAGAGTTAATGTGAAATGTATTGATTGTCAGCTGAGTTGAATTGTGCCTTGTCAGCAAATTTAATGTGGAATGTATTGATTGTCTGCTGAGTTGAATTGGGTGATTGCCTTGTTAGCAGAATTAATGTGAAATGTATTGATTGTCTGCTGAGTTGAATTGGGTGATTGCCTTGTTAGCAGAATTAATGTGAAACGTATTGATTGTCTGCTGAGTTGAATTGGGTGATTGCCTTGTTAGCAGAATTAATGTGAAATATATTGATTGTCTGCTGAGTTGAATTGGGTGATTGCCTTGTTAGCAGAATTAATGTGAAATGTATTGATTGTCTGCTGAGTTGAATTGGGTGATTGCCTTGTTAGCAGAATTAATGTGAAAATGTATTGATTGTCTGCTGAGTTGAATTGGGTGATTGCCTTGTTAGCAGAATTAATGTGAAATATATTGATTGTCTGCTGAGTTGAATTGGGTGATTGCCTTTTAGCAGCAGTTAATGTGAAACGTGAAATGCATTGATTGTCAGCTGAGTTGAATTGTGCCTTGTCAGCAGCAAATAATGTGAAATTTATTGATTGTCTGCTGAGTTGAATTGGGTGATTGCCTTGTTAGCAGAATTAATGTGAAATGTATTGATTGTCAGCTGAGTTGAATTGGGTGATTGCCTTGTTAGCAGAATTAATGTGAAAAACGTATTGATTGTCTGCTGAGTTGAATTGGGTGATTGCCTTGTTAGCAGAATTAATGTGAAATATATTGATTGTCTGCTGAGTTGAATTGGGTGATTGCCTTTTTAGCAGAGTTAATGTGAAATGTATTGATTGTCAGCAGAGTTGAATTGTGCCTTGTCAGCAAATTTAATGTGAAATTTATTGATTGTCAGCTGAGTTGAATTGGGTGATTGCCTTGTTAGCAGAATTAATGTGAAGCGTATTGATTGTCAGCTGAGTTGAATTGGGTGATTGCCTTGTTAGCAGAATTAATGTGAAACGTATTGATTGTCTGCTGAGCTGAATTGGTGATTGCCTTGTTAGCAGAATTAATGTGAAATGTATTGATTGTCTGCTGAGTTGAATTGGGTGATTGCCTTGTTAGCAGAATTAATGTGAAATGTATTGATTGTCTGCTGAGTTGAATTGGGTGATTGCCTTGTTAGCAGAATTAATGTGAAACGTATTGATTGTCTGCTGAGTTGAATTGGGTGATTGCCTTGTTAGCAGAATTAATGTGAAAACGTATTGATTGTCTGCTGAGTTGAATTGGGTGATTGCCTTGTTAGCAGAATTAATGTGAAATATATTGATTGTCTGCTGAGTTGAATTGGGTGATTGCCTTGTTAGCAGAATTAATGTGAAATTATTGATTGTCTGCTGAGTTGAATTGGGTGATTGCCTTGTTAGCAGAATTAATGTGAAATGTATTGATTGTCTGCTGAGTTGAATTGGGTGATTGCCTTGTTAGCAGAATTAATGTGAAATATATTGATTGTCTGCTGAGTTGAATTGGGTGATTGCCTTTTTAGCAGAATTAATGTGAAATATATTGATTGTCTGCTGAGTTGAATTGGGTGATTGCCTTTTTAGCAGAGTTAATGTGAAATGTATTGATTGTCAGCTGAGTTGAATTGTGCCTTGTCAGCAAATTTAATGTGGAATGTATTGATTGTCTGCTGAGTTGAATTGGGTGATTGCCTTGTTAGCAGAATTAATGTGAAATATATTGATTGTCTGCTGAGTTGAATTGGGTGATTGCCTTGTTAGCAGAATTACTGTGAAACGTATTGATTGTCTGCTGAGTTGAATTGGGTGATTGCCTTGTTAGCAGAATTAATGTGAAATATATTGATTGTCTGCTGAGTTGAATTGGGTGATTGCCTTTTTTAGCAGAGTTAATGTGAAATGTATTGATTGTCAGCTGAGTTGAATTGTGCCTTGTCAGCAAAATTAATGTGAAATTTATTGATTGTCAGCTGAGTTGAATTGGGTGATTGCCTTGTTAGCAGAATTAATGTGAAGCGTATTGATGATGTCAGCTGAGTTGAATTGGGTGATTGTCTTGTTAGCAGAATTAATGTGAAATGTATTGATTGTCTTGAGTTGAATTGCCTTGTCAGCAGAATTAATGTGAAACGTATTGATTGTCTGCTGAGTTGAATTGGGTGATTGCCTTGTTAGCAGAATTAATGTGAAACGTATTGATTGTCTGCTGAGTTGAATTGGGTGATTGCCTTGTTAGCAGAATTAATGTGAAACGTATTGATTGTCTGCTGAGTTGAATTGGGTGATTGCCTTGTTAGCAGAATTAATGTGAAATGTATTGATTGTCTGCTGAGTTGAATTGGGTGATTGCCTTGTTAGCAGAATTAATGTGAAATGTATTGATTGTCTGCTGAGTTGAATTGGGTGATTGCCTTGTTAGCAGAATTAATGTGAAATATATTGATTGTCTGCTGAGTTGAATTGGGTGATTGCCTTGTTAGCAGAATTAATGTGAAATGTATTGATTGTCTGCTGGAGTTGAATTGGGTGATTGCCTTGTTAGCAGAATTAATGTGAAATGTATTGATTGTCTGCTGAGTTGAATTGGGTGATTGCCTTGTTAGCAGAATTAATGTGAAACGTATTGATTGTCTGCTGAGTTGAATTGGGTGATTGCCTTGTTAGCAGAATTAATGTGAAATATATTGATTGTCTGCTGAGTTGAATTGGGTGATTGCCTTTGTTAGCAGAGTTAATGTGAAATGTATTGATTGTCAGCAGAATTGTGCCTTGTCAAACAAATTGATGTGAAATGTATTGATTGTCTGCTGAGTTGAATTGGGTGATTGCCTTGTTAGCAGAATTAATGTGAAATATATTGATTGTCTGCTGAGTTGAATTGGGTGATTGCCTTGTTAGCAGAATTAATGTGAAACGTATTGATTGTCTGCTGAGTTGAATTGGGTGATTGCCTTGTTAGCAGAATTAATGTGAAATATATTGATTGTCTGCTGAGTTGAATTGGGTGATTGCCTTGTTAGCAGAATTAATGTGAAATGTATTGATTGTCTGCTGAGTTGAATTGGGTGATTGCCTTGTTAGCAGAATTAATGTGAAATGTATTGATTGTCTGCTGAGTTGAATTGGGTGATTGCCTTGTTAGCAGAATTAATGTGAAATGTATTGATTGTCTGCTGAGTTGAATTGGGTGATAATGTTAGCAGAATTAATGTGAAATGTATTGATTGTCTGCTGAGTTGAATTGGGTGATTGCCTTGTTAGCAGAATTAATGTGAAATATATTGATTGTCTGCTGAGTTGAATTGGGTGATTGCCTTTTTAGCAGAGTTAATGTGAAATGTATTGATTGTCAGCTGAGTTGAATTGGGCCTTGTCAGCAAATTTAATGTGAAATGTATTGATTGTCTGCTGAGTTGAATTGGGTGATTGCCTTGTTAGCAGAATTAATGTGAAAATGTATTGATTGTCTGCTGAGTTGAATTGGGTGATTGCCTTGTTAGCAGAATTAATGTGAAACGTATTGATTGTCTGCTGAGTTGAATTGGGTGATTGCCTTGTTAGCAGAATTAATGTGAAATATATTGATTGTCTGCTGAGTTGAATTGGGTGATTGCCTTTTTTTAGCAGAGTTAATGTGAAATGTATTGATTGTCAGCTGAGTTGAATTGTGCCTTGTCAGCAAATTTAATGTGAAATGTATTGATTGTCAGCTGAGTTGAATTGGGTGATTGCCTTGTTAGCAGAATTAATGTGAAACGTATTGATTGTCTGCTGAGTTGAATTGGGTGATTGCCTTGTTAGCAGAATTAATGTGAAACGTATTGATTGTCAGCTGAGTTGAATTGGTGATTGCCTTGTCAGCAGAATTTAATGTGAAATGTATTGATTGTCAGCTGAGTTGAATTGGGTGATTGCCTTGTTAGCAGAATTAATGTGAAAAATGTATTGATTGTCTGCTGAGTTGAATTGGGTGATTGCCTTGTTAGCAGAATTAATGTAAAATGTATTGATTGTCTGCTGAGTTGAATTGGGTGATTGCCTTGTTAGCAGAATTAATGTGAAATTTATTGATTGTCAGCTGAGTTGAATTGGGTGATTGCCTTGTTAGCAGAATTAATGTGAAATGTATTGATTGTCAGCATTGATTGTCAGCTGAGTTGAATTGAATTGATGATTGCCTTGTTAGCAGAATTAATGTGAAACGTATTGATTGTCAGCTGAGTTGAATTGGGTGATTGCCTTGTTAGCAGAATTAATGTGAAACGTATTGATTGTCTGCTGAGTTGAATTGGGTGATTGCCTTGTTAGCAGAATTAATGTGAAATGTATTGATTGTCTGCTGAGTTGAATTGGGTGATTGCCTTGTTAGCAGAATTAATGTGAAATGTATTGATTGTCTGCTGAGTTGAATTGGGTGATTGCCTTGTTAGCAGAATTAATGTGAAATGTATTGATTGTCTGCTGAGTTGAATTGGGTGATTGCCTTGTTAGTTAGCAGAATTAATGTGAAAATATATTGATTGTCTGCTGAGTTGAATTGGGTGATTGCCTTGTTAGCAGAATTAATGTGAAATATATTGATTGTCTGCTGAGTTGAATTGGGTGATTGCCTTGTTAGCAGAATTAATGTGAAATGTATTGATTGTCTGCTGAGTTGAATTGGGTGATTGCCTTGTTAGCAGAATTAATGTGAAATGTATTGATTGTCTGCTGAGTTGAATTGGGTGATTGCCTTGTTAGCAGAATTAATGTGAAATATATTGATTGTCTGCTGAGTTGAATTGGGTGATTGCCTTTTTAGCAGAATTAATGTGAAATATATTGATTGTCTGCTGAGTTGAATTGGGTGATTGCCTTTTTTAGCAGAGTTAATGTGAAATGTATTGATTGTCAGCTGAGTTGATTGTCAGCAAATTTTAATGTGAAATGTATTGATTGTCTGCTGAGTTGAATTGGGTGATTGCCTTGTTAGCAGAATTAATGTGAAATGTAGATTGTCTGCTGAGTTGAATTGGGTGATTGCCTTGTTAGCAGAATTAATGTGAAACGTATTGATTGTCTGCTGAGTTGAATTGGGTGATTGCCTTGTTAGCAGAATTAATGTGAAATATATTGATTGTCTGCTGAGTTGAATTGGGTGATTGCCTTTTTTAGCAGAGTTAATGTGAAATGTATTGATTGTCAGCTGAGAGTTGAATTGTGCCTTGTCAGCAAATTTAATGTGGAATGTATTGATTGTCTGCTGAGTTGAATTGGGTGATTGCCTTGTTAGCAGAATTAATGTGAAATATATTGATTGTCAGCTGAGTTGAATTGGGTGATTGCCTTGTTAGCAGAAATTGATTGTCTTGCTGCATTGATTGTGTCAGCTGAGCAAAATTGTGAAATGCTTGTCAGCTGAGAATTTAATGTGAAAGCAGAATTGAAATGTATTGATTGTCTGCTGAGTTGAATTGGGTGATTGCCTTGTGTAGCAGAATTAATGTGAAATGTATTGATTGTCTGCTGAGTTGAATTGGGTGATTGCCTTGTTAGCAGAATTAATGTGAAATATATTGATTGTCTGCTGAGTTGAATTGGGTGATTGCCTTTTTGCAGAGTTAATGTGAAATGTATTGATTGTCATTAATGTGAAATATATTGATTGTCTGCTGAGTTGAATTGGGTGATTGCCTTGTTAGCAGAATTAATGTGAAATGTATTGATTGTCTGCTGAGTTGAATTGGGTGATTGCCTTGTTAGCAGAATTAATGTGAAACGTATTGATTGTCTGCTGAGTTGAATTGGGTGATTGCCTTGTTAGCAGAAGAATTAATGTGAAACGTATTGATTGTCTGCTGAGTTGAATTGGGTGATTGCCTTGTTAGCAGAATTAATGTGAAATATATTGATTGTCTGCTGAGTTGAATTGGGTGATTGCCTTGTTAGCAGAATTAATGAGAAATGTATTGATTGTCTGCTGAGTTGAATTGAAATGGTGATTGTCTTGTTAGCAGAATTAATGTGAAATGTATTGATTGTCTGTTGAGTTGAATTGGGTGATTGCCTTGTTAGCAGAATTAATGTGAAATATATTGATTGTCTGCTGAGTTGAATTGGGTGATTGCCTTGTTAGCAGAATTAATGAAATGTAATTGTCTGCTGAGTTGAATTGTCTTGCTGAGTTAGCAGAATTAATGTGAAATGTATTGATTGTGCTGATTGCCTTTGCCTTGCAGAAATTAATGTGAAATTTATTGATTGTCAGCTGAGTTGAATTGGGTGATTGCCTTGTTAGCAGAATTAATGTGAAATGTATTGATTGTCTGCTGCTGAGTTGAATTGGGTGATTGCCTTGTTAGCATTAGAATTAATGTGAAATGTATTATTGTCTGCTGAGTTGAATTGGGTGATTGCCTTGTTAGCAGAATTTAATGTGAAATGTATTGATTGTCTGCTGAGTTGAATTGGGTGATTGCCTTGTTAGCAGAATTAATGTGAAAACGTATTGATTGTCTGCTGAGTTGAATTGGGTGATTGCCTTGTTAGCAGAATTAATGTGAAACGTATTGATTGTCTGCTGAGTTGAATTGGGTGATTGCCTTGTTAGCAGAATTAATGTGAAATTATTGATTGTCTGCTGAGTTGAATTGGGTGATTGCCTTTTTAGCAGAATTAATGTGAAATGTATTGATTGTCAGCTGAGTTGAATTGTGCCTTGTCAGCAAATTTAATGTGAAATGTATTTGATTGTCTGCTGAGTTGAATTGGGTGATGCCTTGTTAGCCTTGTTAGCAGAATTAATGTGAAATGTATTTGATTGTCTGCTGAGTTGAATTGGGTGATTGCCTTGTTAGCAGAATTAATGTGAAATGTATTGATTGTCTGCTGAGTTGAATTGGGTGATTGCCTTGTTAGCAGAATTAATGTGAAACGTATTGATTGTCTGCTGAGTTGAATTGGGTGATTGCCTTGTTAGCAGATTTAATGTGAAATGTATTGATTGTCAGCTGAGTTAAATTGGGTGATTGCCTTGTTAGCAGAATTAATGTGAAATGTATTGATTGTCTGCTGAGTTGAATTGGGTGATTGCCTTGTTAGCAGAATTAATGTGAAACGTATTGATTGTCTGCTGAGTTGAATTGGGTGATTGCCTTGTTAGCAGAATTAATGTGAAATGTATTGATTGTCTCTGCTGAGTTGAATTGGGTGATTGCCTTGTTAGCAGAATTAATGTGAAATATATTGATTGTCTGCTGAGTTGAATTGGGTGATTGCCTTGTTAGCAGAATTAAATGTGAAATGTATTGATTGTCTGCTGAGTTGAATTGGGTGATTGCCTTGTTAGCAGAATTAATGTGAAACGTATTGATTGTCTGCTGAGTTGAATTGGGTGATTGCCTTGTTAGCAGAATTAATGTGAAACGTATTGATTGTCTGCTGAGTTGAATTGGGTGATTGCCTTGTTAGCAGAATTAATGTGAAATGTATTGATTGTCTGCTGAGTTGAATTGGGTGATTGCCTTGTTAGCAGAGAATTAATGTGAAATTTATTGATTGTCAGCTGAGTTGAATTGGGTGATTGCCTTGTTAGCAGAATTAATGTGAAATATATTGATTGTCTGCTGAGTTGAATTGGGTGATTGCCTTGTTAGCAGAATTAATGTGAAATATATTGATTGTCTGCTGAGTTGAATTGGGTGATTGCCTTTTTTAGCAGAGTTAATGTGAAATGTATTGATTGTCAGCAGAGTTGAATTGTGCCTTGTCAGCAAATTTAATGTGAAATTTATTGATTCAGCTGAGTTGAATTGGGTGATTGCCTTGTTAGCAGAATTAATGTGAAGCGTATTGATTGTCAGCTGAGTTAAATTGGGTGATTGTCTTGTTAGCAGAATTAATGTGAAACGTATTGATTGTCTGCTGAGTTGAATTGGGTGATTGTCTTGTCAGCAGAATTTAATGTGAAATGTGTTGATTGTCTGCTGAGTTGAATTGGGTGATTGCCTTGTTAGCAGAATTATTATGAAACGTATTGATTGTCTGCTGAGTGGTTGCCTTGTTAGCAGAATTAATGTGAAACGTATTGATTGTCTGCTGAGTTGGATTGGGTGATTGCCTTGTTAGCAGAATTAATGTGAAATATATTGATTGTCTGCTGAGTTGAATTGGGTGATTGCCTTTTTAGCAGAATTAATGTGAAATGTATTGATTGTCATGAGTTGAATTGTGCCTTGTCAGCAAAATTTAATGAAATTTATTGATTGTCAGCTTGGGAATGATGAAGCCTTGTTAGCAGAATTAATGTGAAGCGTATTGATTGTCTGCTGAGTTGAATTGGGTGATTGCCTTGTTAGCAGAATTAATGTGAAATATATTGATTGTCAGCTGAGTTGAATTGGGTGATTGCCTTGTTAGCATAATTAATGTGAAGCGTATTGATTGTCAGCTGAGTTATTGATTGTCTTGTTAGCAGAATTAATGTGAAATATTTGATTGTCTGCTAAGTGATTGCCTTGTCATTAGAGAATTAATGTGAAACGTATTGATTGTCAGCTGAGTTGAATTGGGTGATTGTCTTGTTAGCAGAATTAATGTGAAACGTATTGATTGTCTGCTGAGTTGATTGGGTGATTGCCTTGTTAGCAGAATTAATGTGAAACGTATTGATTGTCTGCTGAGTTGATTGGGTGATTGCCTTGTTAGCAGAATTAATGTGAAACGTATTGATTGTCTGCTGAGTTGGATTGGGTGATTGCCTTGTTAGCAATGAAGCGTATTGATTGTCTGCTGAGTTGAATTGGGTGATTGCCTTGTTAGCAGAATTAATGTGAAATATATTGATTGTCTGAATATATTGATTGTCTGCTGAGTTGATTGGGTGATTGCTCTTGTTAGCAGAATTAATGTGAAGCGTGATTGCCTGCTGACCTGAGTGATTGCCCATCACCTGAGCCCATGCCTTAAATTTGAGCTATTCATAGAGTCGATAGTTTCCTCCAGAAGTTATTATGTCTCTATTGTTATAGGCTCACATGTTTGTATTGTTATAGTTCATATATTTGTATTGTTATACTTTTTTATGTTTGTATGCATCTTTTGTTATATGTTCATGTTTATATATACCTCCACTCCTTCTACAGCTGTTTCATTGTCGGGTGGATTTGACTCGGTCAAGAACTCTCTGTACGAAGCCTCATGAAAGGTGTGGCAGCCGTTTCTCGTGTATGCGCTCAAGAAAAACTTCTTCACTGAGAACCTCGACCACCCTGGCTTCCAGGAAATTGACCTGTAAGTGTCATTATTGAACCTGTTGTCCTTTTATTGTAGATGAAATTAAACAGCTGGTGTCTTTATTGGACTGATGTTGTCCTTTTAACATAGATGAAATTGACCTGTTGGTGTCTGTATAGGACTAGTGTTGTCCTTTTAATATAGATGAAATTAACCTGTTGGTGTCTTTATTAGACTGGTGTTGTCCTTTTAACTTAGATAAAATTGACCTGTTGGTGTCTGTATAGGACTAGTGTTGTCCTTTTAATATAGATGAAATTAACCTGTTGGTATTGTCCTGTAACTGCAAGTAACGTGTCAGGTGTAGAGTCCCTTCACAGTACACCTCCACAGCTATTCTCAAACCCTAAACCCCTACAATTGATGGGTCGTCGTGTCGCACAATAACCCATGGCAAGAACTGTCTCTGTAATCCCACCACAGAGGTAGAAGTGTTGAGTAGCTAGGGCTCAGTCATCTCTGGAGGTTTAGGGTTTTAGGCTTAGCCACTCCC
>LUCW03000364.1:22500-25848 GCA_001586965.3 Sphaeroforma sirkka | reverse complement strand
AAAACCACAAGCATAACTTTCTCAAATTAGCCATCACATACATACCCAACATCCTAAACTCCATAAACACACACCTATCCCCTTCGTATATCATCGACGGCAGAATCAAATCCGTTATCAGGCACGCAAAGTACAGTTTCTCATCACTCTTCCTTTGTTCAGTGTTGGGTTTGGGTCTGATCTCAAAGTCTGTGGCCAGGAAGTGGTTGTGCAGAGGCAATTCAAAACGTTTTTTGCCTTCGCACGTCCACGTGCCATTTGGCAATCCACTCAGTGGGGATGTCTTCTATGATGTACTGTGTGCCTGTTTTTTAGGTTTTAGGGCTTTAAATATGTAGATCAAGCTATATCTTTGTTATAAGAACGTGTATAGAGGTACGTACGACAGGTACATTTAGGTGTATATAAGTACCGGTTACAAGTTATGCGTATAGAAGGATATGGTAGTACAGGTAGTACAATAAGGCATACATGAGTACTGGTTACAAGTTAAGCGTATAGAAGTATATGTTAGCACAAGAAGTACAATAAGACGTACATGAGTACTCGTTACAAGTTAAGCGTATAGAAGTATTATGTTAGCACAAGAAGTACAATAAGGCATACATGAGTACTGGTTACAAGTTAAGCGCATAGAAGTATGTTAGCGCAAGAAGTACAATAGGGCATGCATGAGTACTGGTTACAATTAAGCGTATAGAAGTATATGTTAGCACAAGAAGTACAATAAGGCCTACATGAGTACTGGCTACAAGTTAAGCGCATAGGAGTATATGTTAGCACAAGAAGTACAATAAGGCATACATGAGTACTGGTTACAAGTCAAGCGTATAGAAGTATATGTTAGCACAAGAAGTACAATAGGGCATGCATGAGTACTGGTTACAAGTTAAGCGCATAGAAGTATATGTTAGCACAAGAAGTACAATAGGGCATGCATGAGTACTGGTTACAATTTAAGCGTATAGAAGTATATGTTAGCACAAGAAGTACAATAGGGCATGCATGAGTACTGGTTACAATTAAGCGTATAGAAGTATATGTTAGCACAAGAAGTACAATAATGCATACATGAGTACTGGTTACAAGTTAAGCGTATGGAAGTATATGTTCTAAAACTCTAAAACCCCTACAACAAGTACAATAAAGCATACATCAGTAGTGGTTACAAGATTAATAATAGAGGCATTTGTACTCGCAAAGTGAATATTAGATATAGATTGCATTATGTATGTGTGCTTGTCTATATGCATGGAGAGTATATAAGTGCATGTTTTGACGATATAAGTATGGAGTGTGCATCAAAACCCTACACCCTGACACAAACTGAACCCCTCACAACACAACACAACACAACACAACACAACACAATACAACACAACACAACACAATACAATACAACACAACACATACACATATACGTACACATACACATACCAAATCTCGGTTCTTCCTGTAGGCCGTCTAGACTGGCAAAGCTCATGGATGTGATGCACACACACACTTCATTCGGGTCCATGAAGTCCAGCACTCTACAGAGAATTAACCGATGATGTTTTAGGATTTAGGGTTTCTTAAGATTTAGGGTTTTTAGGGTTTAGGGGGTTTTTTTAGGGTCAAACACACATGAGGAGGGGTGTGTGCGCAGTCAGACACTCATTACACCGCAGGTGAGATTGGGTGAAGGTTAAGGTTAAGGTTAAGGTTTAGGTCAAGGTTAAGGTTTAGGTCAAGGTTAAGGTTAAGGTTAAGGTTAAGGTTAAGGTCAAGGTCAAGGTTAATCCTGTGTGGGACAGAAAGTACCGACACTGTACGGATATGTTCAGCAATAGGAAGCGCATTAATGAGGAAGAGATATTATGCCTAAGATGGCCCGGATAGGAAACCCTGAAACTCCAGAACCCCAGAACCCGAATGGGACCTGGTATCCCGAAGTATGGTATGGTATGGACAGTCCGAAGCTTCACAGGTCACTACTCCATATGTTATCACACTGTCGGCCTGACTGAAGTAAACGTACCTGCGGGGCAGTGGCAGATCCTTATACAACTATACACAAACATACCAAAAAAAAATACACAGATATACCAAAACAGATACACAAACATACCAAAACAGATACACAAACATACCAATGCAGATACAAAAACATACCAAAACAGATACACAAACATACCAAAGACAGATACACAAAAATACCAAAAACAGATAGACAAACATACCAAAAACTGATACACAAAAATACCAAAACAGATACATAACCATACAAAAACAGATACAAAATCATACAAAACAAGATACACACACATGCCAAAAACAGATACATGACTATACCAAAAACAACGCACTTCATGATCCATTCTGGGTCGAACTCAAAGGCTACCTAAACCCTAAACACTATTACTAAACCCTAAACCCCAAAACCCCTAAAACGTACATAAACACATTGCCAACACTCACAAGCAACGTACTTCATGATACATTCTGGGTCGAATTCGGAGGCCAGGGTGTTGCCGGTCAGAATATCTTTGTCGGGATAGTACTGCATATCGTACGCCAAACTCTCCACCAATTGAATGGGCGCAATCTCTTCGGCAAATTGGAACGCCATATTGTAGATGGCTGTGTGGTGTGATATTGGGTTTTAATTTTTGGGATCGTTGAAAAAATTGGTACAGTGTTTTGTGGTTTTTGGCTTATAATCGGATGGGACGTGCTTTTTTTTGTGTTTTTTTTATGGAATTGTAAAATGGGACGTGAATGAGGACCAGAAGCAGAAAAAACATTCATACAAACACTTGGACGCTTGCTTGAACGGGCGCAAACTCTTCGGCAAATTTGAAGACCATATTGGAAATGGCTTTTGTGGCGTGTTTTGTTTTTTTTTAATAGGAAAATGGGACGTCCAATGCAAATATTAATAAATGCCACCTAAAGGAGAAAAAACTATCCACCAGTTAAAGGGTGTGCGGTCTCTGAGGCGAAATAAGGTGCCAAATGGCTTCCTCTGGCACTAGTCACTACATACGACCCAATTTAGAATTTGGGGTTTAGGGTTTAATGTTTTGACAAGTAATGGGTCAACATTCGCCCTCCAATAGTAATCCAGACACGTCAGAGACCGCGACATCAGCGTATGTCCATAAAACAAATATAAGTAAGGTTTGCCAACACGTGTATATACATATATATATATAGGTTTTAGGGTTTAAGGTTTTAGGGTTTGCCAACACGTGTATATACATATATATATATAGGTTTTAGGGTTTAAGGTTTTAGGGTTTGCCAACACGTGTATCTATATAGGTTTTAGGGTTTAAGGTTTTAGGGTGCTACACTTAGATCCAG